>JBBPJS010000343.1:0-18119 GCA_038088835.1 Singerocomus rubriflavus
ACCACCACCACCGCCACCACCATCACGGAGCCCCAGTGCGCCGTGATACCCTAGACGAGGCGGCACCAATACTGATCCCTGCGCCACCGGAATATCCACCTTCAAATGCGTCTCGTCCACGTCCGGACGGGACTTGCGCAGCTCAGCCAGGGCACGTTTTGCCGCTTCAGATACCTGCTTAGAGGTTGGGCGTTTTGCGCACCGGTTCGCTCGCGAGTAACGACGCACCTCTTCGGCATGTCGTTGCTCGACTGGGTCCCAGAGATTGCATTTCGACTTGTCTACCTTGGTAGAATAGGGAGGCGGCTAACGAGACATGTACGACCCATCAGTCGGGCCGCAACCATCAACAAAGGGGTCACGTTGACTCGTCGAGATGGACAGCCATCACCTACATTCGAAAAATGGTCATATCCACCAATGACCTTGCGGCAGATGTAGCACGAGACGGTAGAACAATCCGGACAAGTCATCTTGTTGCACTGTCGGGCACCCTCAGACGATGAAAACTGGGTCCAATGAACAAACCCGTCCACACTTACACCCATTTCCTTGATAAACGCTGGGCAAGACGTCAGGACCATACGTGTGCCACAAGAGGCAACGTACACTTTTGACATTTTGGACAATTACGCATGAGTGCCTGGGCTGTCGAGGACGTCGGTAGCATGTCAGGTCAAGGATGAACTAGACTTACTCATGGCCTCTTCAATGACATGCTGCGCATCGAGGTGTTTGTCCTCTTCCACTTCTGCACCCAGTATAAAACGTCCACCTGGCGGCATAAAACAAGTCAAACGCACCCTTGCAGGTCCTTGGAAGGTGATCCTGCAAGATACCGATTCCAGATCAATCTCAACGACGCCACGTCGAGCAATACAGAGCGAGGAAACCTGCTCACCGGCTTCTTACACATTCTACAAGTGATCGCACTGCATTCGGCATTTTCGCATCTAAAAAGTTTCTCCATCTCATTCTCAATAACACACTTGTACTCGCAAAACGGACATTCTTCAAGATTCTCCAAGCCAGCCGCCTCGATTTCTTTTCGTTGCTTGACGCGATAGTACAAATCGAGTAGTTTGGAAGAGAGGAATCGACCGAGTTCAGATTCAGGAAAAGGGAGCTTACATCCTGATTGGTCCATGCAAACAATGTTCGGATTATGCTCGCCAAGCAGGTTAGACGCATACGATGTCATGCAGGACTTGCAGAAAAGATGCGCTTCAGGACACTGGATCATTTGGTCCTGTCGGTAAATCAGCCCTCGTCTGATCAATCACGCAATCATGCACGAACAAAAGGATACTCGGAAAAACAGCATCCACAATCGATACCTTGACCATTGTTGTCGTGCGCTTTCTCGTCGACGGAAGCACCCAAAGCTGCATCTTGTTCAGCGGCCAAATCGACCACTCTCTGCAATACCCATTCTCGTTCCTTGTCAAACTCTGGGTCCTGTCTTATCTTCCTCTTGCAGACATAGGAATTGGTCAACTTGAGTTTGAAAGGAAGCGGATTTCTCTTGAGCTCTTCCGCAAGAAGCAGATACGCAGGCGCGTAGAATCGAGAGTAGAGTAGTCGTGAACGTATATGTGGTTTCGGAATCCGGGGAAAGTCTATCATGAGTTGTTCCTGAAGGACTCTGACTTGAGTAAAAAAACCCTGTCATGATGACGCAAACCTGACCAGAGAACGCTCATAATACTGTGGATTGCAAATGTACGCCCGATCTTTGCTCGTATAGTCCACCGTGGACTTGGGAGAGGCTCGAGGGGTAGGATCAGCGTCTGGTTCGACCTGCTTTTGTTTACCCTTTGGATCTGCTCTTGGATAGGTCGGATTCTCAAAGAGGGCGTGTAACACAAACTCGACGACGTTGGCCGGCTGAGACTGCATAAACTCTTCGATGAGCATCACGGCATGGCTATGCTGAACGTCTGGGACGATTTCCAGTACACGAACAATGTATTCGTTTACGGGATCGACCGGGACAGGTGCCTTGAAAATAGCTGGATCAGGAGGATCGACCTGCAGATGCGCCGGCGCCGCGCTGGGAACATCCTGAGCGACAGGTTCCGACGGCAGACGAACCACGCGTTGCTCGGCATCACTGCCCGGTAAGAACAGCGGCACACCCTCTCCCTGTCCTGCACGCTGCAACGATCCGCATGGGACATCCGCAGGCACCCCGGGAGTCGGTTTTCCAAACGTGACGGTAGTGCTGACCGGTGTGGGGTGCAACTGTCCCTGCTGGCGACGGTGCCTTTGGGGCGAGTGGCGCGCAAGGTTGTCGTCGTCCGAGTCGGTGAGTTCAATGACCTCCATGATGGACGGTTCGCGTCCTCGTGCCAGACGCGGTCGCTTTTTGGATGGGCCGGGCTGACGACTAACGCTGCGAGGGCGCCTGCCCATGGAGGAGCTCGACGGCTCTGGGGAAGAGGGAATGTCGATCACCCGCATCAGCCCAGGTTGAAGAGGGGGTAGAGATAATATCTTATTATTGTTTTTCTAAAGCATGTTTTATTACATAATGACAAACCCGCCTTGTAAGGGGACTCAGCACCCGTACTCACCCACTCGACGTGCGCCATGCCCTACTTGCGTTCAGACTATGATCCACGCCGAGTCTGCCTGAATCCGTTTCCAGACCTCAATTTTAGCATTGGAAGGTACAGACGGACGATTGGCATCTATCTCGCAGGCGCTTTGGTGTGTCCTTTTTTCGCCCGCTGCGGACCAGCTCACCCAGATCTCGACTAGTTTGCACTCGCCAACTGGACATTTCTCGATGCCGCCATCCTCTCTGCACACGCCCACTCGCCTTATGGCGAGCCCCAGATTCCACCGCCAGTCCACGTCGAATTCGTAGACTGGGTTCCGGGGATATGTTCCCTCTTTGGCATGCTTATCATCAACTTCATCGACAAGGATAGGGTGAGAGGTGACGACTATGGCTCTCCAGAGGCTGTCTGGAGAGCAAGGTTATTCCTGTTTCTTGGCTTTGCCTTCATGGCGGGTGGCCTGGCAGGCAGCGTGGTGCGTCACATGCGGGTCTCGCATCATGTCGGTTCCGAACCGAACCCTTTTTTTTGTCTGTCACCAGTCTCTCCTCGTCCTCAAATACGTTCTCAACGACTACCCCGAACAATACACCTACTATGGATACGCCAACGTGTCCCAGAATGTTGCACTTATGCTATCTGCCGTCGTCCTGTGGATCGCACAGAGCGCACAGGGCGAGTATGACTACAATCTGACGTTGTAGGCTTTAGGGTGCCGTAGCGCAGTTGCACGTCCAGATGTAGGGAGCACATTATAGTTGTATCGAATTGACTCGCATCCTGTTAATCGTATTTTCCGCACGTACCCTACCCCTGCGACTGCGACTGCGCCAAGCGATGAGAGTGCCCTCCAGTGTTGGCTCGCCATGATGCGGTTGTGCTGGCGAAATGAAATAGGGACTCACGCCTTGGTGGGATTACCCCTTGTTCCACCCTCATCCAACCCGCGACTGGGGATGGGTTGCGAGGCAGTGAACCGGTCACGATAGAGACATGTTCGAATACGATCTTGTCACGATGAGAACCGTCTCGCCGACCACGCCACGAGCGAGGCATTTCAGGAGGGGAGGGGAGATCCAATGCCAGTTTTCAAGAGGGCCAGCCTCTTTTTCTACGCATATTGTGGGCACAGTTGTGCGTCGCAGCGTGTTTCCCCCAATGTGTGCCCACACAGCCCATATGGTGATCATGCTCGTGATGATGGATGGTAGCTAGGTAAGCTTCCCTGACATCCGAGGGTGGTGATGGAGAGAACGTAATGCCCTAGCGAGACCCAGGCTTGCCAGTGGGAACGCAACCGCGATACCGGCAAGACTGCCCTAAAGCCAGTGGGTAAACACGTATGCACCGTGGACCACGAGAAGCAAACGCCTATGAGGGGGCGTGTGAGCGGGCTCACCCAGGCCCAGACTTGGGTTGGAGGCGTCCCGTTTCCTCGAGGATGGGTCTAAATAAAAACCGGGACGAAATGTACACATCGGCCGAGAGTCAAATAAGTCGTAGTCATTTGTTATTCATGATAGTGAGAGAAAGGGGAATGGAGTGTTATCACGTGACTCCCATAAGGCATACAATAGCGTGTGGGTTTACACACGCCTATGCCCTATCTTATACCAAATGAGCATGAGGTTGAAGGAGACAACTTGGACAAACGTACCCCTCCTTCTGCATCCATGCAAATATAGATATTCGACCTAGACAGTCCATAATGAAGGGTCAGAAGGCAGGATAGCCCCACCAGAGTACAGTCTCGACCTCGAGTCCCCAACGTCCAAGGAAACACTATGCATTCAGGGGTCAACACGTTCTTGAGACGCACAACCACAATGAGGTATCTTGCACGATCACACATGACTCGACAAAAGGGCCGTCGAGAATAGGAAAAGGCTATGTGACAGCATGGTCATGAAGTGAAGCACTACCCCCAGAATCATGCCCAATCTGTTGGAATCCCAAGAACCCAGATGCAAGCGACATCTTGGCGGGTTCCAGCTTTGCGTATGTTCTGGGCATTTTCTGCAGCCCTTTGCCAAGTAACTTGTCAATGCACTTGGTGCAACCGCTACGCTTGGCACAATGGAAACTCTTGGACGTGCCCGCGGTGCATACCAAGCGTGCTGACGGCTCGGCCGGGCTTTGCAGATATACTCACGTAACGTGTGATCAAACACGCGTGTCACCGTATCACTTGGGGACAGGGCATTGAGACGAGATGATTTCACTGTTCTGGACACAGTTTCTGATGCGATTAGGACAGTTTCAGTGTTCGTTCTCTGTTCCGGCGCCCACGGAGAACCCCACTTTCTGTGGAGAAATTTAGGGTCAGTGTCTGTTCTCTTAATTATCAGGGAAATGAGACGGCACCTGATATGCTTGTCTATGCCATGTGTTGGAGCGACACCGAAAGCTTGCAGCAAAAGCCCTTGGACCAAGCCCACAGTGGTACGAGATAGATTTACGAGATGAAATCAAAATTCGGCCTTTGCCAGTGAGGTTTGTATGTCTGTCTTTGATCCCCCGTTCCCTCATCTAGAACGTTGCAACGCACTAGAACACAGCGACGACTGCAATGCCACCGGAGTTATCACTAACACAAAACCTGTACTGATCCCGATCTGCGATGAGGCTACAGTATTGCCAAGGCAGAGCAGCTCGCTTGATTAGCTCACTAACCATGTATCAGCCAAAGGGCCAAGAGTTCAGGTGGCGGTGTTCTATTGTTCGGGTCCATTGCTGCAGCCCATAATTGTGCTCGTCGTTTGGATCGCACTGTAGCACCGCAATCTACGGCTGAAGAGGTATACGCTCACGATAAGAGTTGCATCAGAAAAAGAAGAAACCAAGGCCAAGCCTTACCTTACATGCCGTAAGATAAAATGGAGAAGAAGTGTCGGAGGATGACAACGGATGACGCAAAGCTGTTCAATTTTATGACCACTTGATTGCGTGCATGGCCAAGACAAAAGTGCGAACAACTTTTTCCCTTGTTGTCACATTGACGTACTAGCCAAACGGAGGCAAGTGAAGAGTAAACGCTCTAAGCGATGTCCCTCCCAATGGCAAATGGAATACATAGAACGCTGTTCGAAGAGACGCTCACGCCCAGCAATGCGCTAATTGTGTGGGACGTAAGGCTTTGCCAAATTGAACCAGGCTTTACTCACATGACAAGGCTTCTCGCTGTTCGCCACGGGTGAGAAATGGGCCCACTCTAACAAAGATGACCCTCACCGATATGCGCGCCGCAACTCGGTATGCCCGGATAAACTCTGGTGACATTTCGGAAGGGGGTTAAGAGTGATCTATCGCTTTTTGGTTCACGTCAGAGCGGGAATTTGTGAAAAAGTATATGTGTAATAGACTACCGCTATCTACAGCGAAATGACTCAGAGCCAGGAATATGTCGGACGTGTGACTGCTTAGGTCAGCCTTCGGCCGATGCGACGGTGAAACCTTGGTCAACCTCCGATAACGATATGGTGAGGATGGAGGACATTAGTTGTCGTACTAGTATAAGCTGCTGGCTACCTGATCAAAGACGGCCGAAACGAGGGAGTGACCAATTCACCATGATGCGTGATGCGTGGTGGGTGGTGGAGATCTGGCTCATCGCGCTATGCATTTCCCGGACCTTCCAAGCGCTTGAATGGGACGGATGCCAGTGAGTGCTTATGGAGATGCGCCTAGGCGAATGTGCCATTTGCTGCCACTCGCGTATGTGCGCCGCTGGCGGGAGCATCCTGTCCATCCCTCACCCGACAGCACCTTCTTGTGACGTGTATCTACGGTAGTGACTCTACGGCAGTGTGACGCCTTGATGCTGCCGGGGTTCGTGGATCATGCGTACGCTGAACGGCTCCTCATGTACAAGCGTTGGCAGGTCCCACGATCTGATGAAACGGTGTCCTGTCTGACGCGCTCATCAAGGTGGAGCACTTTCTACGCCCGAGCTCGGGCTTTTAGGCTCAGAGATGTTGGGCAACCACTCACAATTGTCTGCTGTGGTGCCAGATAGTAGTGCCAGGGTCGAGACCTCCCACCTACCAATTCCCACTGGCCTCTGCTCTGACTCCCAACTCCCACCACTTTGGACTCCGCAGTCAGAGTTCCCAGATAAAGTGGAGTGAACGTGCACTGCCACACCCGGCACATTGGTTCCCGTTCTGTCTGGTGTATATCTAACCCGAAATGGGCCCACGACCTTCCGACTCTCTCCGGCTATATCTCGTTCCAACTCCCTGTATGTCGCCATATCCTCTCACCTGTAGCTAGATATACTCTATAGAGGCGTAGGAGGCCGATGCCGGAGTTTCAGGATGCTGGTGACCGAATGAGGATCCACGTTCGATATCGTGTGCACTGCTGCGCATTGTGCCAAACATGTCCAGTGCCTTAACTTGCGGATGGGATCAAGCGTACATAGTTCCGGGGTTGGGAAAGTGTTGGCGGGTTCTGGTCGTGCTGTTCCGTGTATGAGTAATCTATTTGCCTCATGATAAGCACCATATGGAGGGTCACTTCTTGCGCCCGCTCTGCTGTAGAACGTCCCAGACGATGTCGGGTGTTTGAGGGGTTCACAGCTTCATCAGTCCTTTTGAACTGCGCTCGGCCTCGGAGACCTTATTCACCGATGCTGTGGAAGTTGTTTTGAGTACCATCCTGATCGTGTTGGGGACTGTTGATCATCTTAATGTGTGCGAGTGTTGGTCATGGTGCTCAATGAATCCGTTCCCATCGCGTCCTCAGGGTGAAGCACTACCCCCTCCAGATAGTGATAGTGCGAGCCATGACACAACAATCGGACCAAAGAGCATCAGAGCATCCAGACGACACCGTCGGTGTATCTTGAATAGTTGTCCCTAAATCGAATTGTTGCTTTGAATCCGCGTCAAACCGTCCGGGTCGAAAGGTCCGATGGCGCCCGTTGGCAGGGACCTTCAAGTTGAAGAGCCAACGGCACTTTCTCGCGCCATAGCCCGGCACAAGGTTCGTTCTCCGCACCAGTGTGCTCGCTTCCACTGTCAATACCCACACAACGCCACGCGTCACTGAACTGACACGTAGGCATGCACCAGTTCTTATGATGATTTGTGACCAAGTGCCATAATCGTGCATGTCGCATTTGTGAAAACTCTCCAAAGACGAGGGACCGTTAGGAACACCAGCTGTTGCGGGATATGTGCGCTAGGATCGGTTGGCCAGGTTCTCTGTGCGGCCCTGCACGAGTGAAATCGGGACGGGGCGGGTGCCTCACTATGGTGGGGTGAGCAATAGAAGGTGTCGCGTAAGTACCTCCGTTAATGAGGAGTGCACCTGTGACGCAATACTACAAGGGGAAAAGACGAGCGGGTTGTCTTGATGTCCCTTCCACACATATCGATGCTACGGGTTCGGCCGATATCGGTATCACGTAACCGACCGGCAAATTGCTCCGCCTGACGAGCCAATGAATGCTTCAGAAATCCGCCTGGGGCTAGCAGTGTCAATGTCACACCAAGTTATGTGGTCACAGATCGACCTTGTCCTCCATATATTGCACCTTGTTGCATCCAATCGCTCAGCAGACGAGTGGTTCGGCCACAATTTTTCCATAGAGAGGAGGAACCAGTGAGGATGCAGTACGTCCTCCAATGGTGCTAATTATAGCCTCGACATACCCCTCGGATCGCTCTTGAACGAATTTAGATCAGGGTAGAACGTCAGTAGACAGGCCAAATTGCTCTGTAGCACAGGTAGAAGACGGGCCCGTGGACATACTAGTAACGGTAATGAATTAAGGGTGGGTGGAAATGGGGCTGTACGAGTTTCGGCTCGAGAGTTGGATGGCTGCAATGGTTCGATTGCGCTTCCTGTCTATCTCAAACGCTTGTAACGTGTGTACAAGGAAGGGCTTAGTGAATCATAAATAGACCTTCTATAGCGTCAATCTACTCTTGCTCAGCAAGGGCTCAAAACAGCAAGTAAGAGGGTGGGGTAATGCCAGCTAGTTGTTGTCATCATGAGCAAGGTGGCGGGTTTGGATGAGAGAGGCGCATTTGGCCCTACCCACCAGTGCTGACGGTCTCACTCGTCGTTACTAACATCGTACGGCGAAAAAGACTCGGGGTTAAATAAATTGACCTTGGGACGTCGGCAAACGAGCGGGCCGACCGGCATCGGTGGCTAGTCTAATAGTATTTTCATCATGCGGTCCAAGCTCGATCCCCTTGCCTCATGCGGGCTACCTATGGGACCATGCGTTGGAATACTATCCATAGGACATGCGTCCATGCAGATCTTCTTTTGGACGGAAAAGAGGATTCAGGGACACTGAATGGAACCCCTACGGCACTGCTCGTGCATATACGGAAATGGGTGCTCGACGACTGCGATACGCAGTAAACCCACCAGGCAAGACACGGGTGGAGAGCGGGGGGTTGAACGCTGGATTCCTCACAAAGCAGTCAGGTGTCTCAGCCAAGGTTTGCATTCCCAAAAATCCGTAAAATATCATGGTAGCATCTATGGCTTAATGCGTTGGTCGAGAGACGCTTTTTTCTACTCTTCTTCTTTTCTTTGGTGGTCAAGCATTAGAGACGTTCGGACGATACAGGGAACATGCGGAACAGGGATGGGGAGTGGGGCTCGGCAGATCGTGCCGGGGTTTCCAAGGGTTCGGATTCCAACCGGACATGTTGCATCAGGCGGTATGTTTGTAGATGTTTGTACGGTTTGATATCTAGATTTTCGGGGCCCCAAATATAAAGTCCGTCCACGACGCGGCTCACACTCTCCCACTCTTTCGTTCACATTCTCCTTGTCGACGTGTCTTCTTCCCGCTGAAAAGAAAGCCGCGTCTCTATAGATCCTTTTTGTAGGGTTATCCCTCTCCCTTTTCCGCCCGTTCTCCCTTGACCCAAACCATGTCGGAGCCAAACATCGAAAAGGAGCCTGGTCCACAGGGCGAAGAGTCGCCCGTTACCGACGCTCCTGCCGGCGCGAAGCGCAAAAGAGAGTACAAGGAATTTGGACACGAGGAGGAGAAACCGACTCGTATGTATTGACTGCTCTAGCAAGCGCTGAATCCTGAACCCTATTGTATAGATGCAAATGTCGACATGTCTTTGGTTTGTCATATTTCAAATCTGCCACTCCTCTCCTGATTTGTCGTACCTGAAAGATTGAACTCAAAGCTGAGGACTTGTATGATAAAGAAAAGGTCGACCTGGAAACGATTGTTATCGAGGATGTCTTCAAACTCCTGCAGTGCGACGAGAATGGCTTGACGTCGGAGGAGTCTCACCGTCGTATCGAATTGTTTGGTCCAAACAAACTCGAGCAAGAAGAGCAGAATGCGTTCCTTCAGGTATTGATATTGCGTATATGCTCTTCGTTCGCACTCTCAAGTTCGTATTTCACGTTAGTTCTTGAGTTTCATGTGGAATCCGTTGTCCTGGGTCATGGAGGGTGCCGCCCTTGTGGCAATTGTCCTTTCAAACGGTGGCGGTCAACCTCCAGACTGGGAGGATTTTCTCGGTATCATTCTCCTGTTATTCGTCAACTCCACGATTGGCTTCTACGAGGAACGCAATGCTGGTAACGCAGTCAAGGCACTCATGGATTCCCTTGCACCCAAGGCAAAGGTTAAACGCGACGGTTCCTGGTCTGAAATCGAATCTGCGAATCTCGTCCCTGGTGATATGATTTCGTTCAAGATTGGTGATATTGTTCCTGCCGATTGTCGTCTTACGGACGCCATCAACGTGTCTATTGACCAAGCTGCTCTCACTGGTGAATCGCTTCCCCAGAGCAAGAAGGTTGGCGATCAATGTTTCTCGTTCGTGTTCTTGCTTTTTTTCTAGTTTTGGTCGTCGGGTCTCATAGTCCATTCGCAGGGGGTCAACATGCAAGCAGGGTGAAGCTGAGGGTGTTGTTATCTCCACTGGTGCCAACACCTTTTTCGGCCGTGCTGCTTCCCTCGTTGGACAGGATGACGATACTACAGGTCACTTGCAAAAGATTCTTGCGCAGATCGGTTCCTTCTGCTTGGTTTCCATCGGGATTTTTGTTGTTGCGGAAATCCTGGTTCTCTATGCCGGCTTCAGGTATAGCTACCGTCGTGGTCTCAACAACATCCTTGTCCTCTTGATCGGTGGTATCCCGATCGCCATGCCTACTGTCTTGTCCGTTACTCTCGCCGTTGGTGCTCAGCAGCTTGCTAAACACAAAGCCATTGTCACTCGTATCACTGCCATTGAAGAATTGGCTGGTGTTACTATTCTTTGCTCTGATAAGACTGGCACACTTACCACCAACAAGCTTACCATCGACAGGGCTACCATCCGTACATATGGACCCTTCTCTGCGGATGACGTTATGCTTCTTGCAGCTTATGCGTCTCGTACTGAAAATCAGGATGCGATTGACGCTTCAGTCGTAACTGCTCTCGGTGATCCCAGCCGTGCTCGTGCCGGTATCAAACTTCTAGACTTCAAGCCGTTCAACCCTGTCGATAAACGCACGGAAATTACCTATCTTGAAGAATCATCTGGCAAGCTCAAGCGTGTTACGAAGGGTATGACTGGTATCATTATTGAGCTTTGCACTCGCAACAAGACTGAGGAAGTCGAGAACAAGCTCGAGTCGGATGTCGAGGAGTTTGCCACCCGTGGTCTTCGTGCCCTTGCTGTCGCTTACGAGGAGTTGGATGGTGACGATCCAGAGGCTGAAGGTAATGGCTTTGAGCTGATCGGTCTTCTTGCCATCTTTGATCCTCCTCGTGAGGACACGAAGCAGACCATCGATGACGCTATCGCCCTCGGTGTCAAAGTTAAGATGGTTACTGGTGATCAACTTGCTATCGCAAAGGAAACTGGTCGTCGTCTTGGTTTGGGTGACCATATGTACCCAGCTAGGGTCTTGAAGGATGGTCCTCCTCCTGGCGGCAAGCACTCGACTCTTGATGACATGATCTTGGATGCGGATGGTTTCGCCGGCGTCTTTCCTGAACACAAGTTCGAAATTGTTAAGCGTCTGCAGGGCTTGGGTCACTTGTGTGCTATGACTGGTGACGGTGCCAACGATGCTCCAGCTCTTTCCCGTGCCAATGTCGGTATTGCTGTTGAAGGTGCTACTGATGCTGCCCGTGGTGCTGCCGATATCGTCTTGACCGAGCCTGGGCTGTCCACCATTGTGCATGCTATCCGTGGTTCGCGCATCATCTTCCAGCGTATGCGCAACTACTCCATTTATGCCTGTGCTGTGACCATCCGTATCGTTGTCTGTTTCGCTATCTTGGCCTTTGCATTCAGGTTCGACTTCCCTCCGTTCATGGTCCTGATCATCGCCTTGTTGAATGACGGTACCATTATGACGTTGTCCGTTGACCGCGTCTTGCCCTCGATGACACCAGATGCCTGGGACCTGGCTGAAATCTTCTCGTATGCCATTGCATACGGGTTGTACTTGACTGCTTCTACGTACGACACCCCGTTTTTCTGCCCATTACCTTACTGATGATGCCTTCAGCATTGCGCTCGTTGCTATTATATTGAAGACCTCGTTCTTCTACGACAAATTCGGTGTTACATTCGACGGTTCAATATACCCTTTGGGTGCCAACGATCCTCAGCTTCACACCATTGTGTACTTGCAAGTTGCCATCATATCGCAGGCGCTGATCTTCGTTACACGTTCTCACGGCTTCTTCTTCATGGAGCGTCCATCTATTGCCCTTATGGTCGCATTTGCCGTTGCTCAACTTATATCCTCGATTATTGCCGCCTATGGCAATTGGGGCTTCACTCAGATTAAGGGAATTTCCGGTGGCTGGATTGGTATTGTTTGGGTCTGGGTATGTGTCATATTATATCGTTCTCTGTCGTGTATTCATCGCGTTTGCAGAACATTGTCTGGTTCTCGCCCCTAGATTGGATCAAATTTGCTATGAAGGCTACTATCATCAAGAAGATGCGTGAGCGCCATGACCGCAAGCTTGCAGAGGCAGCACTCACAGCATCTGAGGGTGGAATTCCCATTACGCGCACACAATCTCGTGCCGCTTCGATCCACGAGTCTATGTACTCGAACCGTGTCTCATTTATTCGCCGTGCGGTACGCAAGGTCGGGTTTGGCCGCAAGATTGCCATGAAGCCAGAGGAGTTGCAACGTTTCAGCAGCATTCAGGCTCAGAGAACGGGCGCCACATTGGCTCGCAACCCAAGTCGAACTGCTGTATAGCCGATTCGTCTAGTCGAGGATGCAGATCGCTGTGGTATCTTCCTTGCTCTTTGCAGCTTCACGAGAGAAAAATTAAATGGAGCATCGAATATCCACTTGTAATCTAGAGTTCTATACTATTTCGTCTACCGCGCGCTCGTCTGACTGTCGTTTCTGCGTTCTCTTTCTTTTGCTCTTTAATTCCTTTTCTCACGACAATGCAATAGTCCGTATTTACGCATCACGAATTTCTATCATTCTGCTAGCATATTTGGCGGTGACTTGGTTACTTGTCCTTTCACGATCGCCCCAACGTGTCTCATTGTCCTTTGGACCCTGTTGGACTTGGATTGTTTGTTTCATGTGTTCTTATCAGCGAATCCATTGTCTACCTGTTATTCGACTTGCGTTCATTGCAACCACCTGCACAATTGGCTTCTCTGGATATATATCCTTTGGTTTGTTTTGGGGCGAGTGATTGGCGTCACATGCCAATGACCAGCAATGAGCAAAACGGAAACGTGGTTGGAGTTAAGAGCACCGCGGGCCTGTATTGGAGCCCTGGCACCATGCCGGGTTGCGCCTGGGAGAGGTGTGTCCATTGGTACGCATGCAATACTTGCTGGCTGCCATGCCATACCATACGCCGTTTGGCGTGTCTGTCGTCAAGGAGGGCCGCGTTTTAAATTACCGTACGACGCACGGAAGCGGACGTTGTGGACATATTAATTGGCCCGGACCAAACGGTGGGTATAGTGGGACTGCAAAGACAAGGGCCCCTGTCCCGATGCAACCCAGTGTCTTGGGTTCGCTCCCGTTTTCTTCTCTTGATTGACTGGTTGGCAAGGTCGTCCCAGGCCGGGCGAGCCGAATGGATTGTACATGAGTCAGGGGGAAATTCGAAAGGATGGGAGTGATAAGCAAGCGACGGACGAAGGACCCTCTGGCGTTCATTACCGTGACAAGGGAGAAGTGGATATGGGAAAGATGACCATAAAAGGCAGTTGTAGTGTTGGGCCAGCGTTCCTCGAGGCATCGGCATGGTACGAGGAGAGGAGGGGCAATCTGGCTGTGGATAAAACCCGCAACGAGGACCCGGCCGAGTGCCCTCATTCGTCCATATGACAAAGCACTCCAAACAAGAGAAGGGCATGTCGGCACGACAGCAGGTAAAGGCGTGTCGTGCATTCTTCGCCCTTGTCTCCCATCTGCACTCACCTTCTCAGTGCTATACGATGGCCTCGGGAAAGAGGGCTTCCGAACCAGCTCAGGCAGCGTATCTCGCCCACAGCTCCACTCTCAATGCTCGTCATCCACCCGCCACCCCCGATAACACCCCTCGGACCCACAAGCCCAAATCGAAGAAGAAAAGGGAACAGCGATACGAAGAAGAAATGCAATACAATCTCTCTTACAACTTCAGAGGTGCTGGCTCTCGCAGACAAGCGCAGTCTTCCAGAATGCGGGACGAAGCAGGTCTGTCCGCCCCACCCCATGCGTGCGTTCCCCTTCCCGCTCATGTGCCCCCCTCCCTGTTCTAGATTTCCCTCCGCCGCCCACGTACGAGACGGCCATCGCCGTATCCACACTCGTATCCGAGAACTTTGTGCACCAGAGCGGCCCTGCCCACCTCCCGGGCCTCGCTTCGCCTGCGGTCTCTGTTGCTTCGCTCCCTGTGTCCAGTACTCAACCCCATGCGGCTGCATCGGATAGAAGTGATACGTTCTCTATCGACACGGCTTCGTTGTCGTTACAGCGTCACGAAGAGGAAGGTGGTGGCATCGAACTCGTGGACATTGAACCGTCTGAGCGGTGGGAGCTCGACCGCGTGCGAGGTATTCCCTTGAGAGAGCGCGTGAAGAGACACCAGATGAGGACAGAAGCGACCATTCCACAAGGTTCTCCTCTCCCGCACAGGGCTCGACTGGCGAGTCAACCCACGGCTTCCCGCAACCCTGGCTCTCAGGCGCGCTTCCTGGCGTCTCAGCTATCACTTCGAATTCCTGAGAACCATGATCGATACGAGGACGAGCCGAGCCAGGACAACTCGGATCTGTCTACGCCTCCCACTCCGAAGCATCATCGGATGCCCAGCCTCTCTAGCTCCCCCTCGCGGTTCTTCCATCCGCGTTCGCAGTCGCCTCAGCCGTCTTCGTCTGTGATTTCGTTGCTTCGTAATCCCAATCCGTTTTTCAAGAGCACGCCATCGCTACTGAACCTGTCGCCCTCTCATCACGGCACTCCCCATCGTACGCGAACGAAACTGTTCCATCGAAAGTCAAAGGGACGTGCTTCAAGCGAGCCGTTGGAAGACTGGGAGATGCTTGAACGGACTGGCTCTGGAGAGTCGTCCGTGGATGGTTCCTTGCCGTCGCCGAGTCCCCCTGCAACTCCTCAGAACACGGTGATGCGGCAGCTGCCGAGGTCGACCGCCCCGGATGTGTTTGTCGCTCCACCACCCAAGTTATCGACCGATCGGTCGCACAAGGTGAATACGGTGCAGCTTCCACAAGCGGCTGGTTCGGACGTCCACCGACCTGCATCACCGCCGTTTGTTGCGCGACATGTCCGTCGTCACACGACCTCTAGTCGTGGAAGTCAGATGGGGACGTCGAGTGCACCAGTTTCTCCAATCTCCGTCACGTCGACGTCTACCTTTAACACGTCTACCATCTCTTTCTGTCAGAACACGGTTGCTGACGAGGATGTTCCTGCCGCCATCCAGGACCTTGCGAACCGTGAAGTTGGCTCGGAAGCACCACGTGCGGCGGGAGGCAGGGGCCACGAGACCACCCTGAGTTCTAGAACTCCCCGAGTCTCGTCGCCGACGCCCCCGGCACCCGTTTACGAGCATCACCTTGACCTTCCTGTTGTGCCTAACGGGGCGGGGGTATCGTTGCGCAACCGGTCTGCGACGGAGCGTGTCGTTCGCCCGCCTGACGTGCGGGATGAGAACCACGCGCTGGTGCGTGGCAGGTCCCTTTCGAGAGATATTGGGATGCGGAGTGCGCCAGCGTACAGTTCCATATTCCCCTCTGGCCCTCCTATCCCGTTGCCCAACACGACGCAGAGCCTTCCTCCTCTGGCGAGCCAACCCTCTCCCCGGCGTCACTATCCTGGAAGACCGCTTCCGGCGACGCCGCCTGTTTCACCTTCGTTGACGTGGATTCTCGAAAAGGGCGTGACGCACGTTGCGCCGCATCCCAAGGGCATGGGGACGGCAGTGCCTACGCCTACTACGCCGCCGATACCCGAGGGCTTGCTCATCGATCTTGATGACGACAGTCTTGACGCGGCTCCACGGCCTGCTCCGAACCCTGTCACGCCTCTCTGCGTGGACATTCTCGGACTCGATGACGACCATGGTGACGAGAATGAGAATGGGAGCGATAGTGGTACGGTCAGCCCTCCTGGACCGTTGACGCCGACGACGAGTGGCTACGGGTCTGCATCGAGCCTGACGCTGTCCACTGCGGGGTCTGTGGAGTACTTTGACACGTCGATGCAGACGACCCCCACGTCCGACGACCCGGATATCCACGGGCTGGTGTCCAGTCTGGGTGAACAGGGAATGTCGGATGGGTCCAATTATGACGTGAGTTCTCGTTCTCCGATTGACGACGATCTCGGGTCGTACGACGCGAATGAATCCCCCTGCCTAGGCGCTGCTACTCATTGCGGACCTGCTTGGGCCTGCCACGCCGTCACGGCCGAGTTTCCGGTTGGGAGAGAGTGAGGATGAGAGGGCGGTGTCGGAGTCGTATCTGGTGGGCAAGGTGGAGCTGTTACGGAGGCGGGTGACGCGGGACGGACGCGTCAAGTTGAAGATGACCCTGTTGGGCGTGGCCGTGGAAAAGTGTGCGATTTGCATGACGCAGTTCAAGGCGGGGGATGCGGGTATCCTGGGCGCGACGTGTAACCATGTGTGGGTGTCGTGACCCTCTTTCTCTCTCTCTCATACCTGGCGTGGTGACAGATTCCACGAAAAGTGTTTGGAAAACTGGCTGGACCGGAGCCAAACGTGCCCGCTCTGCAGGGAGCGATTAGGCGCGTGCTAAACTGTCGCGCGCGCTCTTCATTTTTTTCTTCTCCATCCTCTTTTTTGTGTCCTTTGAAAGAAATGTGTTTGTTTCCACGTTCATGTTGCACTCTGGACTCGCACTCGTGTACCCACAGAGAAGAGAGAAAAGGAATTCCTCCGTGTTGCTTGCATTCGCACCTTCATTCTTTTCTTAATATCATTCATTTTCTGTCGTCGATGGGGGCGCGCATCGTGACTCGGATGCGCGGCTTCCATTCTGGCCCGTCTTCCCTCTGCCCAGACGTGTGAGCGCCTACTTGTCGATCGATCGATCGATCCAACGGTGGAGTCCGAGGAGGTGAATCCGATGGGATGCTCGGTGTCATTGTGTCACTCGATTGCCTAGTCTACATCTACTTTAGTGAAATAGTTGGCCGACGAGACCACTCGGGTACCAATGGTACTGAGATACCCGAGCTTGTGTGGCCAAAATAGACACCCTATATTATTTTTCAATAAACTATTCAACATAGCTGTGACACAAACTGACTGAAAAACAAGTGTCACGTATATTGTACTGCTCTACAAGAATAATGTATCACACTCCTGTGACACCTACTGCAAGAGTTACCCAAGAAAAAAGAATAAAAATACGCTCTACAATATAAACTACGATACTCATTTCTCCAAATATGGGCAATGTGTCATGGTCCAGCGAGTCCTAGGACCAACTTTTAGTCCTGCTGGTAGCCGATGGTCTGAACCAGTCCTGACTGCCGACTAATTCACAAAAGTAGTTGCCTGTCCGAGGGTCCATGCCCCGCCGCACTCGACAGTGCCATCATCGACAGCTACCTCTGGGCACACTGTCCCCTTGCCCTCGCCGCAGCCTTTTGGTACGGCACCGCCGTCGCGCGTGCGTTCCTCAGGATCGACCGCGGCGGCTCGACGGCAGTCGCGCGCCCTGGGCTCATATTGGCCGGGGCGGTAGCCGTCGCGGGGACCACAAACCGGGTGCACTTGGTGCGCTCGCGGCGCGCAGGGCTCTTCCCATCCCCATCCCCGTCCCCGCAGTCCCCTTGCACTTCCATCACCCTACGCCGCAGCATCGGGCCGGACCGTAGGGGTCTCGTGCAGCCCGTGTGCGGTCTCTGGGGCGACGGCCTATTCCCAGCCTGCCCTGGGTCTATACGGTCGTGGGTGGCACGGCCCACGGCAGGTCGGCACGTCCCGTCCTGGCGTGTGTCCGCGTCGCGACGCGATGTGGACCTGACCGGACGGCGTGCGCGAGGTGGCGTGGGGGGACGGGGGAGGGCATAGGCAAACGGATAAACGAC
>JBBPJS010000344.1:0-18118 GCA_038088835.1 Singerocomus rubriflavus
AAGGTAATGCTTCTGATAGTCGTACTGCGAGCGGATACGATGGATGAGATACGAATTGTCAAACGACCGTGCGCAGAGGGGACATTTACGCGATTGTCCTGTTCAAAGCAACGACCTAAGTCCACCAAGTTGCCTTGCTCCGCGTCCACGCATCCACTGAGAACGGGACGAAGACTGGACGCACCTGACCATAGGAGGATGCACTCGAAACAGAACTCGTGCGCGCATACAGGGATGATCGTCCGGTCCAGGAACGTCTGCAAACATATCGTGCAATGCGCCTCAGGTTCTTCGATGTCGTCGCCTTTCTCTGAGTGCTGCTGGGCTGTCGGAGACGGCGATAGGTCGAGTTTGGGGCGTTTCGGTGACGGTGGCGACGTGCTCGTCGACATTCCTGGCTAAATGCAAAGACGTGGATGCCCAGTTTTTTCAGTGTGTGGTTTATTATGTAATGATATATCGTCGTTCCCTCCAAGATAACGTCCAAATGGCTGCACCGTCGCTATCGTCGCTCCCACCCGACACGCTCGACTTTGCGCACCGCGTATTCAATGCGGCTCGCTCTGGAGATGCGCCGTTGCTCCTACAAGCCATCGACGCAGGTCTACCCGTAAATCTCACCAATTCCGAGGGTGCGTCCTCCGTCCTCCTCGTCTTGGCTATGCATCCGGTCACGCCAAAAACGATGGTGATCTTCACGTCACTTTGCACAACGAACGACACCGATGACCGCGACCGCGATGCCATGCGATGCGATCGTGATGTGAACTTGATGCATACACACTCACAGGGAACACTCTCCTCATGCTCGCAGCCTACGCGGGGCACACAGACCTCGTCACCGCCCTCCTCGCACGCAAGGCGGATCCCAACCGTCTCAACGACCGCGGCCAGTCCATCGTTGCAGGCGCCGTCTTCAAGGCCCACGACGCGATCGTGCATGCCCTCATCAACGCTGGAGCCGATCCCAGACTCGGACAGCCAACGGCAATAGAGACCGCCCACATGTTCGGGCGCAAAGACCTGCTGCAGGTTTTGGGCGCCAAAGAGGGCGACGTCGGCGTGGACGTGCCTACACCGCCTAACATGCCGCCCCTCCACAGTGCACCGTCGTCATGATGACGGGACCTGAGGGTCAGGCACTATGTAGCGGGGTGGTTCAAGAACAAAGTCAGAAACTGAAAAATGCACCGTCATCTTGCTAGAATTGTACGTTCCCTGAACAGAGCCTAGAAACTGTAGAAAACGGAAACAGAAAAACGTGATCATTTGACATGTACCGGTGACATCCAGGTACGTTCCCCACGAACGGCTGCATCATGAGTCCCCGTATCCAAGACATATCCGATTTTCGTGCGAGTTCATGCGAGAACAATCCCATCCTGCTAGCAGACGTGCCTACACTGCACCCATCTCCTTTCCAAGCACCCTCAGACATTCCTTGGCCAACGCCCTCGCATCTACCTCTACTGCTTTCCCATCGCCCTCTGGGGCACCAATAAGTCCTAGTAGGCCCTTGTCTCCTTGATCTCGAACACCTGTCGGTGGGCTCGTCATTATCCACGCACTTGGTGTCTTTCGCGGTATCGACACGATCTCGCATAATATCACGTAGAAATAAAACAAATGTGCAACGGAGGACCGTTTCACCACGTCCGCGATGAGCCCGGACGGAGACAGATTCACATCGACAGCTAGCCGTAAATTGTGAATGAGAAACAGATCTTTTCAGCTTGCAAGACGTACCAGGTGGCGATGCGCTATTTACCGATGGCGCGTCGGATAACGCAGACCAGAGCGTACCAGGCCACAGTCGCAGATCCAACAATTTGCGCAACACGTATAACAGTTCGTCTTCACGAACTCTAACGACCTAATTCAATAGGCCATCAAGAAAAAGTGGACTACTGCACTCACCTTGGAAAAGGCAGACTACCGCGAAGCGCCTCGTCCGCAATGTAACCCACCATAGTAGTCTTACATCGATCCAGCAATGACGGCAAGCACAACGCGGCCACTCTCCTCCTTGCCCTCTCTTGGTCTGTATCCAAAACGTTACCGTTAAACCTTCACTTCGAAAATGAACAACACCAGAAACGCACCATTCGTCACATTGGAACAAATCAAGAATAGCAAATCAAAACACCAATATGAAAAGCGCTCTCTTGGAAGGACCTCCCCCGTCGCCGTACTCCCCATGCTTTCCAGGTCCAACTTTTCAAACTCCTCTCGTGAATTACGCGGTGAGCCCACACTGCTCCCACCATCAAAGCTCGGTGAACCCGAACGTGGGGTGTCAAATGGGAACTTGTACAACTGACTGCCTTGGTGGAGAACCTTGGCGAGTTGACAGACGAGATAGTCCGGCACGCGCGGGCCACCTAAATGAGGGATGAGGTCGATCTCGAGCGAGCTAATCAACGCGAGATCGAAATTCTCTTCTGCTTCTTGTTCCTTCAAGCTAAGCGTTTCCGCTAGGGAGCTGCAACAAGGGATTTAGCTTCCATACTACTCTGTCATGGACCACGCACCAATCCGCAATAATACCACCCCGAAAACCTTCGATGATCTGCCTCCATATAGCCTCGA
The DNA here is from genome assembly GCA_038088835.1 of Singerocomus rubriflavus. Taxonomy (NCBI): domain Eukaryota; kingdom Fungi; phylum Basidiomycota; class Agaricomycetes; order Boletales; family Boletaceae; genus Singerocomus; species Singerocomus rubriflavus. Next base: position 2,590 of record JBBPJS010000344.1, read on the forward strand.
CCCGAGTATCCGATATCGCTGGAGAACAATCTCAGAGCTCAACACGCTGAAAAATTTAAACACGCACCTTCACCCAACCTCAACACTCCCGTCACGCACTCTGTCACGACACGCAGAAAACATGTCGTTGCTGTCTTCCACAATGGCGCGTCTTGGCCAAACTTGGACGGAGCTGGACAGTCATACTTGAGTTTGATCGGGATCCCGTAAGCCTAGCGTGAAGAGAATACACAAGTCAATAAGGCGGACGAGCGATGACACTCGCTTACAGAGAGAATAGACTCGAGCGTCCCATCTTCGTATATCTCCACGTGATTTTTGAATCGCATATACAGCTCGACGAGCATCGGCATCGTCTTTTTCGATAGACCAATATACGTGACCTGCTTGCGCGTAGACGATGTTGGTACAGGCGTGGCAGGCGATCCAGGGACAGATGCAAGCGTGGGGTAGGTTTGGAATCCTGCAATGTAGGCGAGCGAGCTGAACTCGGAAATATCCCGCAGGATCAACGACGGCACACCAGGCTCGGCGAGGTCGATGCCTTGGACGATGTCGATAACCGAGGCCTGTAGTGTCCCATCCATGAATATTAAAGTAGTGAAAGGCGACGACATTGCCCTGCTCTCACTTACCTGTACTGGTGTCAGCGTGTCGACATCCGGCCTATAATCCGGAGAATTGCGGTATGTGAGGACACCTGCCCTTCCCGCGTCAGAGAAAACGAACACGTCTGTCCCCAACCAAATCCAAACACGAACCCACCTTTCAAAATCTCCATGAGGCGCGTGAGACGCGCCAGCGACCACTCCGTAAGCATATGCTGCCGACCCATTCGCCGCATCGTCTGAACGACATCGAGATAAGCCATCAAGGTTTCCTGCGTAAACGCGCGAGAAGAGCTGGCCACTACGTCGCCCGCGCGCCGTGGCGAGGTGTGCGAATGCTGTGTGCCAGCCTGCAACATAGCGCACCCGATATCGTTCCAAGCCTGCCACGCGCACTCCAATGCTTCTACGACGTGATGCTGCATAGCCTCATCTGTGGCCTCGGATAGCGACCCAATAGCCTTGTCGAGGCACTGCAAAGCCGGCGTACTAAGCGGCCGTCGGTCCAGAAGGACCGTATCCTGAACATGCGCGACGAAGACCCTCCAAGCATCTGAGAACGTCGAGAGGTGCATGATCTTGGGCACGACGAACTCCTTGATGATCGATCCAATCGATTGCAACGCCAGACTCTTCGATTCATCCCAAGCCTGGTCCAGTGCCGACCCCAATGGGTGTACCGAGAATGGTTCAACAGATTCCGGAGGAACTCGTCGCGTCTCTACGGAAATCGCGTCCAACAACGGGAACGTAATCTTCCACATACAGTCATTCCATGTGTCCAGGCTGAGCGTTGCACCATAGAGCTGCATGGCACGGAACAACGTCTGAATAGCGCCGACGCGAACCTCAGGTCGGGCGTCGGTACATAAACCAAGGACTTCAAGGAGAAGGAACATCCACAACGCGCTGTATTCTGGTTCCTCTTCCGCATCTTTCCGTTTGGATTGGATCGAGTCGGAGACACTCCAGAGCAAGCTCTCGGCTGCAGTGAGCGCAATGTTCATATCCGCCTGTCTACCAAAGTGACCCAGCGTGCTGATGCAGAGCCGAAGGTCTTCCGGCGAGAGCGATGACACAGAATCGCACACCAACTTGAGTGACTGGAATGCGATCTTGACGAGGGCTGTATATCCACGTTCGCTACTGTATCCCAGAGAAAGCGGCTTTGGGCGATGATCATGCAATGACAACGTGCTCACCGAATCGGTCGAGGCAGTGCGCATGAGGACAGGGGGTTTGCAGACACTACCGAGCATTTCGAATATACTACCCCATCCAACGACGAGCGTGTGACCAGATGCCTGGAGTATTTGATGCAACGCTTCGAGCCCCATACGACGAAGCTCGACATTCGTGCTCGTACCAGCAGCGCCAGCTTCCGATGCAGGCACGATCTGTTTAGAAAGAACGTCCAGCACGCGACGCTGAGCCTTAGCTTGGAGGTCTCCAGTGTTCGATAGATTTCGGGGAACGACGACCAATATCTCGTCGAGGACGCGGGCAGCTTGAACACGGATCGCTTGTGGCGCAGAAGGGAGGCTAACAATGGACAGTAGATGCCCGGTAATCGTATTCCAGGCTACTTCGGGAGCTCTGTATATGAGTCGATGTATGTTGAGCATGGCAATTGTACCCAATCTTTCCACCCCAAAGTCACCCGATCTCTTCGAGAAGTGACGAAATACAATAAGCTTGTCGTTGCTAACCGCCAAGCAACCGAACTCACCAAGGTCCTCGGTAAATGGATGCCGCTGACGCGCCTTCGATGGAGAAGGTCATTTCGAGGAGAAAGGGTAGCAGAAGAAACAGAAGCAGCGAGTTCGTTTGTACTCTCCGCCTCGCCAAGTGCCTCCGTCGCATCCGATTGCATTCCAATCATCTCCGAACTCAGCTTGCACAGAGCATTCACGAAATCCTGGAAAGCTGTATCTTCCAAATTCTTGGAGGCCTCAAAAAGACGCTGGATGGCAAGCTGAACGTTCTCTGGATCAATATCTGCTAGAAGTGAATGCCGTGGAGGGTGTGGTGGGTGCGATAGTTTCCCCGGCTCGGATGTACCTCCAGATACCGACCGTGTCGGCGTATTAGGTGCACCAGTGAACGTGCTCGGTCTCCTTCCAGGAAGAGATTGCAGACCCTTCATCGTGAGGACATAGTCCGCGTTTTGAAGCGCTTCCATGATACCGTACCAACTCTCTCCAAGGCTTCCTGCAAGGAAGAGGGCACTTGATACCAACACCTTCAAGCAGACGAGGTTCCGCTCCGACAGCCCCGGGGGTTGCACAGGAGAAGTTAACCCCAAGTTCTCAGATAGCGACACTCCCGAACGGGGTGTCGGAGGTTCAATATACGACTCCAAACTGGCGACCACACGGGACGGGATGGCAAATTTTGCGAGGCTCGTGAGAAATGCATCTCTGGGTGTTGTCAGTGCGAGCATTCCAGCGACATTTGTCATTGCCTGATAGCTCGTGAGGACGTCAACAAAGAGTTCGTCGGAAAGATTGGTAGAAATGATGAAGGATAAGGCCGCCAGCAGGGCCGGCCAACCATTGTCTACCATGGAGCGTACAATCCAGAGGTGTCGCATTGCGGGTTCATCGGAAGGTAGAGTAACCAGATCGAGGGCAGGTGGGGCACGGATAACAGGGTCTCCGGCCACACGCGGGCGTTGCACCACAATGGATGTGTAAAGAGGGCCGGTAAAAGAAGCGAAGCCTTCGCACAACGAGACAATGCATTGCACGCCGAGGAGGTAGACATAAGATTCTGGTATTGGAGGTGAATCTGCCTTGTCCAGCTGATCTATGCTATAGTGATGTTCATCTTTAATGCGAAACCGAGAAGTTGAAGTTGAAAACGCACCATTGCAGCTTCATAGCGGAGGTTTGTACGCTCAAACCAGCACCAGCGCCCATCATCCCAACGACACCAGAAACAGTCGCGCTAGCTGCTGTAGCAGCTGCATTTGCTACCATTCCCGCCACTCCGCCCACGTCAAGGCCATAACTCGAACCACTTTCAGAATGCGGGTGTGCTCCGACTCCCATCATTTGAGAGCTCACTCCAAGGAGAGCGGGTTTCTCAGTGACCAAGCGTTTCAATGAACTGATCAATGACGAAAAGACCTTGGAACCAGATTCTTCAGCATCATAGCGATCCCAGATATTGCGAATCAACTCCGCGTCACTGCAAAGACTGTGAGATCCCTTCATCAGTGCAAGCCTCGGATGGAATAAGTTGGATGAGCACACCCTCGCATGATCTCCATGGCAAGCACCCTTGTCCAAACGGGCCGAGAGTGATCACTCGGAGCTGATTCTGCATCATCAGATATCATTTTAATGAGCAGCATGAGGAACACTTCAGCTTCCGTCTTCAACTCGAATGAGAATTGTTTCAGGAGTAAGAAAACAACGCGTGTGCATCGGAGCGTAAGGGGAAACACGGCTCTGTCTGACAACGACTTAAGTAGCATCGGGCAAAGATGATGTCTAAGGAGCATCAAGAGTTGTTCATGCTGCAGTGTGATCAAGGATGAACATCATGTAGAGGAGCTAGGGCATAAATACCTTTCGGAATAGTTCGTGATAGTTCGTTAGGACGCTCTCAATGAGCTCCAGTGCAAATGTCTTGTGTAGGTACTCCAGCTTGAGAAAGTGGGGCTTCTCCAAGTTGGCAAGCAGACAGAGATCCTCGAAGACAGAGTATGCGTCCCTCGCAAATGGTCCCAAGGCAGCCATAGTCCCATCAGGAAGTCTCACAGCCTGTACCAGTTTTGAATCTACAGAATCTTGCTTATCCTCTTCGACCATCTTGTCAACGACAAACATTACTAATTGACGGAGTGTAGCAGCGGCAGTAGACGACACGACTGCAATCCGAGAGTCTTGCAACTTGAAGCACAATAGTAGAGCCTGTATGTATATCATGTTGGGTTGTATTTTCCCAAGCATCAGAGCATCAAACATACCTCACCCAGCAACTCCGCATGAACAGAGGGGAAGTTCGTTATGAGGGAAACAAGTGTTTGTAGAATACGAAGCTGGATATCGACACCCTGACTCATTGCATCACTCATGGTGTTGATGATCAAAGGCACGGCGGAATGAGGAACAGCTTTGAGTGCAATGAGCCGTTGAAGCGATCCGAGTGATATCCCGACGACTTTTGCGTTCTTGGTGGCGCACCCCATAAAGACTGGGCGGAGGAGATCATCGGACTGTGCACCATCTTCCCACAGATGAGAGGGTCAGAAAGAAACGAGAAAATGAATTACGAACCCACCAGATGTGAGTGAGGCCGTGGCCTGCTCTGGGGAAGACCTGAGGATTGCAAGGGATTTCTCCGCTGCCTATCCGGGTATTAAGCAAGGGCTGGGCAGAGGCGACACAAAGTTTGTCAGACCTCGCGTATTTCCGGATGTTTTCTCCTGGACTCGCTGGCCAACGACTGTTTATGCGATGATGCGTTAGTGATGTTCAATCCGTGCGACGAACGCGTCAAAGCGGTCACCTGCAACTCCGTGACGAGGAATGCTAGTGAGCTCATGACTACTTCAATCCGTTCTTCCGCCCTCTCGTGTTGTATGCGAGGGTAATGTAAAATATCTTGTCCACAATGGATGAAGTCGTTCAGATAAAAGGTTTGAAGGGGAGGTGACGACTTCACGGACGACTCGGCGCAGACAAACCATGCTTATGTAAGAACGACATTTATTTTTTCGTTAGTCGTAGCTACAAAAGCTCAACCCAAGCTACCAAGTTGGCAGATCCCCGCAAATAGGGATGATGGAGATATACATGCTTTTGTTATAGACAAGCTAGTCAGTAATACTGGAGGGTCTTCAAGAAACTCTTCAAACTATAATTTCGGATATGAGAAAAAAGTCCAAGATCATGCTCGCTCGCACATCGCACACTCGTCTTGCGCGATAAGCATGGAATTCAGAGACCACGAGCCTCTAGACGGCTCCTAAATATTTTTTGGAACCCGGGGACGTGATCAAAGTCCATGAGAGTGTAGTGTTGTCCCGGGACATCTGTATACGTAGGCTCTCCACGACTAAACCCTGCCCATGGTTTGAGCTGCTTGTTCAGCCAATCTTCCTTTGATCCACGAAGCGGAATAGCATAGAACACATCAACAGCAGCTAAGAAGAAACATGTGATGAACAATAACGTCGAAGATATATCAATGACAAGACTTACAAACTGAACCACTCGGGTTGTAGTCCTTGCCGCATTCAATGAGCGATCCAGCAATGTCAACCCAATGATCAAGTTTCTCGGGCGTGAGCTGTAGCTCGACAAGACGGCCAGGAGGGGACAACTTCCAGATGGCGTCCAACTGCTCCTTGCGAGACAGAGGCCGCAACGATGGTATGAGATCGTGCGCGTCCTGCTTCGATACAAGACCGAGGAAGTAAGACAGGTTAAGAATACCACTCGTCCAATCAATTTCGTGCATACGGTCAGCGATATGCGGCGGAATGTTAATGAGACCGGTGAATTTGACTTCGTCACCCATAGCTTCCAGATGTTTGGCAACCTCAAAGGCAACGACACCACCATACGAGTAGCCAGCGATAGCGTAAGGGCCATGCGGCCGAGTCCGTTTGACAGCTGCAGCGTAAGAGGAAACCATTTCGGCCATGGATGTAAAAAACGGGTGTCCAGGTTCAAAGCCCCGGGCGCGGAACGCGTAGAAGGGTCTCTCGTTTTGGAAATACTTGGCGAGGTTCACAAAGATAAGAACTTCGCCAACACCAGGATGAACCATGAAGATTGGGGTCTTGTTACCGGTCAGGTTAAGAGGCACAATGGGATCATACTCTTCTGCACCGACATTCTTGGATTTTAATGTGTCGATGTAGTTGGCAAGACTTGACAGGACAGGGTGCTTGAGGATCTGAATGGTCGGAATGTCAACAATGTCAAAGGCAGATTCACCCTCTCTCTTGAGGCGAATGACATCAATAGAGGTACCACCAAGCTCAAAAAAGTTATCTGCAGCAGAGATATCGCGAACACCCAGGTTGAAGATCTCCCCGTATATACGCGCGAGCGCCTTCTCTGTCTTACTTTTCGGAACAACAAAGGTAGCTCCACGCGCTTTTCTGAGTAGCTCCTCAGCACGAGCGATGTGCTTGACGAGTTCCCCTTGATTAAACCGTGCAATAAGGCGTGAACGGGACAGCTTCCCAAGCGTGGTCTTCTCCATCTGGCCAAGTGGGATAGGGACGATGTGCTGAGGGGGAAGCGTGATCATTTTGACGGAGATATCACGTAGCGCACGGTGCGTGGCAGGTAACATGGTGGACGCATCCTCGTCGTACAAGTCAAAAGTGGGCGAAAAGAAGATAATGAAACCCTCAGTCTGTTGTCCAGGTGCACGGTACGGTGCAGCGGCAAGGAAAGAGTGGGTGACACCCTCCACGGTTTGAAGGTGTGTCTCGAGTTCGGGAATACCGTAGGATACACCGTGGACAATCACGGTTTCTTTGATGCGTCCACTTAGTCTTAGGGCATTATCTTGGATGATACCAATATCACCCGTGCGGTACCAACCACCTTCCACGAATGAAGACTCCGTCGCTTGGAGGTTGTTATAGTACCGGACGAACATCATCGGCCCGCGAATTTGAAGCTCTCCGCTGTCCCCGTCGGGACGGACTGTGACACCATCGTCGGGGCTGACGATGCGCATCTCGCACCCTGGGTTTGGAACACCGAGTTCCAAGAACTCAAATTTGGGTTCAGAAACATCGGAGTGATTATGGATACATCCAGCACTAAGAAAAAATTGTTAGCACGATAACCTTGTTTGAACACTTGTACGTACCAAGTTTCAGTCATACCAAAACCAGGAGAAATAATGAAGGATAGCTTGGAGGGGTCGTGGGTAAGATTCTTCAGCATAGCGACAAAGGCCTTAGCAGTATTTGAGACGACCGCCTCACCACCACTATTTATACGCTTGATGGAGGACAAGTCAAGGGTACCAAAGATATCTGCTCGTGTTTCCAGATCTCGAGTAAGCCTGGCGAGCAGGAAATTGGGTGCGAACGCAAGACTGATAGAGTTGGTTGCGATCAAGTGAAGGAAACGCAGGGCGTCGGACAAAATGACCGATGCGTGTACATGAACCTGAGACGCGCCATACAACAAAGGAGTGACATGCATCTCGAGTGATCCAGCAACGTGGTCGAGGCCAACCCCTGTGGATTATAGATGGGATTGAAAGAACAGCTAGAACCCACGGACTTACAATTTAGGACCTTGGACTCGGAAGTCAATCCATAGGCAGCACCCTTGGAAAAACAGGCAGCCAAGATAGTTCGGTGCGTGTGAACGACCACTTTCGAGAATCCAGACGACCCGGAAGTCAGGAAGAGAATAGCGTCATCATCAGGCTGAACAGTTTGAGCAACCCAGTCAGTCGAGACATTATAGCACTCGGCTGCGATCCTAAGCTCGGAGAGAAGGTGGATCTCCAATCCGGGAATGGATCTCACTTGATCTGCACCGACCTCGTTAGTAAGCCAGGTAACCGAGCGAGTAACACTGGTAATGTGCGCAATATGAGCTTCCTTGTGGGCCTCCTGTGCGCTGAGGGCAGGTTGTAGACATGGAACATAACCAGCAAGGAGACAAGCCCAAATAGCAGCCATATTGTCCTCATGTTCTGTCAGGTAGACGAGCACAACGGACCTAACAGGCTTGTTCAGTTCTAGGAGTGTGCGAGCGAGATTCCGTACACTCTGGTTGAAAGAACTGAAAGTCATAGCCTGCAGGAAGTCGTGAGCGGAAGAAGTCATGAAGATGAGCTCATGCAGTGGGAAACGCTCAGCGGCGTGTGACAAGACATCGAGGAGAGTAGACGGCACGAAAGAAGGTTGTTCGACGGGGAGGGTGACCTTAGGGTTCGAGATGACGTCGGGAGTGACCTCGGCAGGAGTCGTGGCTGGTACCATCGGTCACAGAGTCTACAGAGTAGTGAAGGGATAAAAGAAGGTCTAGTGCGATGAAAGGGTCCAAGACGGCAAAGATACGGTACGGTGGCATCGCGCTTACTTTTCTTTATACGATGCGACGGGACGTTATGTGCCAATATGACACTGTCCAGTTGTGCAGGTACCAATCTGGAGAGGGTAGTTGGCGATCCGAATAGAGTTCGTTGATGGGCTGTAAATGACCAAACGCAGCGCAAACGAAGGTTCTGAGCGGCCATTTACGATACATTTTGCTTGGCCCATGTGTTGAATGTCAAGGCTTGAGTAGTCAAGATGGTCTCAAATCGCCGGAAGGAAGGAAGGAACCGCTTGGAGACTTCTTCGGTTCATAAATCGTATTATTCACTGAAAATGGTAGAGCGACGTCCCGAACCACTCTAAAACTGGCGTTTCCTTGGACGACCTGGTGCAGTGATGGTGATCGCGGGTTCAGCATCTGAGGCTCGGAGCTTAGCACATGGCGGTCTTCGACCTTGGGCTGCAAAGTCAATCGAGACCAGGCTCGATAGAGGCACGGTAAAAGCGGTTTTTAGGAAGACCTGGCTTGTCATTGATACTGATGTCGCTGTCAGCCGCGTTCGGTCACATCCAAAATTATTACAGATAGGGACAAGGCCAGAGGGGCACTCTCACCTGTTGGCAGCATGGGATGGACTCGCCACACTCGCGAGAGGCTTGCACTGGGCACAGTTGGTCAAAGGACTTGCAAAGCTCCAGAAAATATTATAAGCCCTCAGTAGCTACTGGCCTGTGTGCATACTGAAAACAGTATGCGGAGACGCCTATTTTGTAAAGCTAAAGCTGATGGAGTGAGATGATTAGTCAAGTCGGTGACACTTGATAGCTGCAAAGTTCAAGCCAAGTGGGCGAGCATGGAAAAGTACGGTAGTATGGGAGTTCTACTGCAGGGTAAAGCATCCACACAATGCGAAGACTCACTGTTGAAGATCAACGTTCCAGCCTGGTAAGTTGAACTGCCATTGTTTTCAGTGGCCCAGAAATGGTAATCGGTAGAAGACAAAGTACGACAGTGTGACGGAGCCGGTCACGGACCACGGCGACCATCCATAGAAGTACTTAGCACCGAAGCAATTGCATGATCTTGTGCATCTCCTTATTTGGACACTGAGCAACGGAATGACAAATATTTGTTCTATCACATCCTTACACAATGGAGTATGAGAAGTAGAGGAAAGGAAAATGCAAATAGTACTGTGCAACAACAGCTGAGCAAGTAAAGCAATACAATAAAAAAAATTGCACAGATTAGGAAGTAACCATGTAATGTTAGGGGGTTCTTTTGAAAAGTCTGGCTTAGGCAGAATCCATCCGAACCCGGATGCTAGACATGGTCCACTGAGATGGAGACTGAGACACACGACCGCGAGGAAAGGTTATGTACAGGGATGGCTTCCGACGGAGTCAATGGTGCCGACTGTGTGCTGCGAATGGACATGGAGTCAAGACGTTCTAGGTCCACGGTTGTAAGCGTGTCCACGGCCGTCCGCAGCGATGCAGTCTCCGGAGGTTTGGACGCGCCACAGCCATGATCATTCTCGATATCCACTCCGTTGCAGAAAATGCGGTAGAGACTTGCCACGAAGACGAGGAGATTACAAATCATGAGGTCCAGGGCTCCCTGTTGCATGTGAAACGAATTTTTGTCTCTAGCACGAAGGGAATCACTGTACAAAGAACATACTTCGATGTCTGCCGTCATATCGGCTGTGAACCCCATGACTGGGATGAGGAACACAACATGAATAATGCTCGCCATGACGCTAAACAAGCTCATCGCGAGGATAGAGGACATGAGGATCCGCTCGTTCCTACCTAGTCTCGTCCACCAAAGTATCTGAATGGGTAGCGCAACCAGGATGATGTCCGAAACAACGTCAGCTGTCCAACATATCGTCAACCCAGGCCACAAGACTCGCAGAAGGAGCGGAATTACCGGAAAATTCAATGACGGCAATTGGGAGCCCGAAGAGACATTGGGAGTTTGGCATATTATACCATGACCTATTCGAACCGCAAGTATAGGCCTTGGAGGTGATGCATAGCGCCCATAAAAAAGACAAAAAGACAGCAAAGCCGCTGACTACTCTTCGCATCCGGCTAGAAGGTGGTACCATCCTCATTAATGAAAACATGATGCTCATCCGAGCTGCCCTGAACAATCAAAGTAAAAAATCGCATTAAATAGGGATAGGATAGAACGGAACTCACCATATCAAACATGTATATGAAAATAATGTTAACCACGTTGAGACAATATGAGATTCCCGTGACAGATACCAGGGATGACAACCTGGAGGAGGTGAGGGGGAAAAGGTACCCTGTAATACCAGGAAAGAACAAGTCGAAATGGAACACACGCTGCCAAGTCGACACAGCACAGATAACGCCTAGGGACAATGCCAGAGCAGCCCATGCATCTTCCCACCAAACTCGATGCAAACGTACTCGGATCCACAGTCGTAAGCAGGCTAGAAAAATAACTTTAAAACCCACTCATGCGGCACTTGCTAATGATACATACTGGCGGCTGCAGCAATGGAATACAAGACGGTGACGAACACTGCCGGACGTATGCAAAATAAGTCGGTTCCTTAAGAGGGCAAGGGAGGGGATAGTACCTAAGAGAAACTGGTCGACACTCTCATTGGGATACTCCATCGACATCCTTCAGGAGATATTTGGATGCACAAAAGAAAGGTGTTCGGCGCTTCGATCTCACCCTGGGCAGATGAGGCTAGTCATAAGAGGGGAACAGAACCTGTGGAGGGATCAAAGATCAGAAGATGAACGGAGGACATCACAGCCGAGATGTGTATTTAGCGTGGTAGCCATGCCCCAGAAAAATAGATGCCAAGGGCCAGCCAGATCTGTAAGGTCTCGTAATCTCGGCATTCGACTTGTACATGTCTGCCTGACGTGTGAGAAAACGCGCTTTTTATTTAGCAACCCAATGTGACTGGTCGCCGACAGTCGGAAAAGTCGAGATATAAATTGCCATGACTAACCTTGGGATTATTTCGAGGGAGTTTCACGTCCCGCTCACCATGCAGTGATATGATGGCGCCTGAAGCCGCTTGGGATCATGATTCCGTCCTTGGGTGGATTGGCACCTGAGGAAAAGCTCGAAATGACAACATGCTTGCAGCGCTTCGCGTGGCCCCCGTCGCGACTATAACTTGTTGGCACAAGCCGCTGCAATCGGGGAAAACGGTGCGCCGGGACCCTGGGGCCTGCGGTACCGTAAAGTGTACCGCCAAGGTCATGTGAGGCCATTCCTCAGTTCGTTCGAAGTTCAGCGACCGCGTGGAGGGACAGCGGACACATCCAAGGCACAGTCTGTTTCAGCCATCGACTGCCCACTGACATGGTCCCACCACCCGGCGGAAGTGCTTGGTGAGTAGCTGGATACCATAATGCGTGACGCGTCAACTGAGCGGAGAACCGAAAAACATACAGGTACTGTCAGGGAGCATACCATATGGCTCGAACGTGGCTTTGACAAAGACAAGCCGCTTGTAATACCCATCCACGCGGCCGACAACCAACACCTGTCATGCACCATGGCCACATGGGCTACCACGTACAGTGAGTCCTCTTGTTTTTCACTTTTTTTTTTTTATTCTTTTGAAATTCCTCTGATATTTTGCTGTTCCGACACCCACTTGCCCTACCCTACTCGCCCTCACCCTCACGCCATCAGACGTAAAGGCCAAGAGCAGCCTCGGTGCCCTCGGCAATAAACAATCGGAACTTTACGATGTACGTGCTTTCCAGTGTACCACATAATTACTCTGGTGTTTATAATGAAATGCAGTCATTACTCATCATGACTTAGTTAGGCGGCCCGGATTACGGCTCTAACAGCAAAGGAAACCCAGACCAAATGGTATGAAACGTCCAAAGAACGCGACACGGAGAAAGCTTAGGTACCACACAGTATGCGTGTATATGTAGTAAGATGGAGGTAAATGCCATAATCTAGGAAAAATGGCACCGTACATGCACATGGCCTACTATGGCCTGCCGAAATGAGGTCACCGTATGTCCGAGAAAGCAGCGGGAATTACAAGAGGTCAGCTTGATGAGATGAAACAAAAGAGTGAAATCGCTCTGTAAGCGTACAGGTCCGAAGCCCCCAGCCGATCTGGCGGAGAGTCGGTGTAAGGATGGCAAAACAAGGAACATAGTCGCCGTAGCTGGATTGAACGGGCCAATCCGACACTACGCTGCAGGTAACTCCTTGTTTTATCTGAAACCTCACAGACTAAACAAGCCATCAGCGCGCCGGTGACTCGGGACAGGGTGGACGACGACCAGCGAAATGCTGAGCCCGACGGTAAGCCCAACCGCAACAGAGATCAATTGCAGAGCCGTGTGGAATCCGCTCAGGTAGTTCAAAGACGACCGTCAGACACAAAATCCAGCAGGCCCCCATTTGCAAAGCCAGGTGGCATTTGGAAAAGAATGCCAGTGATATATTGCAGGAAATTCACTTTACGATTTTCTTGGATTTCGAACTGTGGAGAAACCCACCACGACAACAAAAGCATTCGTACATATTAGACATGAATCCGACCGTGAAGGCACTGCGACCACCGATGATCCCATGAACATACGCACATCACCATGAAATAAATGGGACCCACCCCACTGCAACACTGATATCGCTCTGGTTCGGGAACTTGGTGCCCACGGAGTGGTTAGTGACTTGACCGATAGACGCGATCGCGATAAGCAACATTCATGCGCACAAGTAAGCGTCGATATATACGGGGAGCGCACAATGTTACCCAATCACGTTACTCCAAGCACGTATCATTTCTTCTTCCGCCATGGAGTCATCAGCCTTATATTGCGGAACAGCGCATACAATGGTTCTGTCAGAAATGTCCACCATAGGCTTGGTGTTCGTTGCTACCACGGCCCTGCAGGGTCATGAGACTTTGCACGTGTTTAGTCTACCATGCTAACAGCCGGCCGCCCCGCTATCCAAATCCGCAAAATGCATTTGTGACGTTACTTTTCTGAATACTTTTGGGAGAGTAGCGAGACCTACGCGAGGGTTAGCACAGACTCTGATTGTGCAAGAGCACCACGATACGGCATTTTCCCCCAAGTTTCCATTTAGAGTCGCGCTCGAAGCTGTTTGAAACTCGACTACGTTCGTAGATGTTGTACAGCTCAGCCCCAATCGCGAGCCCCAAACCTAGGCGAACAAAACTGGCAATCAAAGAGTGCGATGAGAGCTCGACTAACCCGCTAAGTACCATAAAGTCCTTGAATATATTTTCGTTAGCTCATTGCGACATAGGAGCTCAATTGGCACTGTTCACTGGCAGGATCAATACCGCCGAACTGTTGGCAACGGGGGAGTAACAGGATATTGTTGACGCTAATGTAACCCTCAAGAAGCTCGAGAGTGTTACGATGGTAACCTCGAATACGTTTGCATACAGCTCATTGCGTACGCCGATCAGCTGGATCGCAACAAGGAGCACACCTAGAGCTGCCGGTGCAAGGGTGTCGATAAATGAGCCCGAAAATGAGATAGAACAGATGATAGTCGAGCATATACCCCAAACGAATATCATCTGTGGAAAATTATATAGCGGTCTCTTGCGCATTAGATCACCCAACGAAGCTGATTCTGCAAAAATGGCCATGGTGTCGTGAATGACTTAGAACACAAGGTTCGTCGCATATATGCTAGCAAAAATGTCCACTTCACTTACATTTCAGTACAATAGACGCGTATCTCCAGACTTCTCCAGATTTAACGCGCCCCTCTGTCGAATGAACTTGACATTGCTCATTCCTGTCACGCTATCCTTGACGGGCATCACATCCTACAGGCACATACAACTAGGTTTGACGTCGAACAGATGCCCAATGCTTTGTATATGTGATACGAGACAATGGGAAGAGTCGCTGAATATCATCATGGCACGGGCAAACTTTGGAATGAACTCTTGTCTTTGGAAAGTGTTTCGTAATCTAGCTCAATCTCAGTCAACGGATGAAACAGATGAAGATAATAGACTTCTGTTTTTTTCTCCTCCATTACATCTCTGGTGCAACCGCGATCACATGATCGCAACATTGGAGGAATGCGTCGAAGCACTACAAGGATCTTGAGTCTATCTTGGGAAGAGGAACACCAGGCAGGTTGGCTTTATGTTCTCCTGAGCATTCGGACATCCGCGAGGCAATGCGGTCTGGTTTCGCGCGAGACGCGTAGAGAAGGGGTCCCAAACAAAGCCACGACAAGAAATATACACCACAAATTTGAAAATAACGCGCGTTGAGTACGTCGAAATAAGACGCCGTGCAGTGCGCAAAAGACGCGTGACGGGCTCATAGAATTGATCGATAAGAGATCAGAGTCAATATTCTGAAGGTCGCCCAACCAATTCAGTGCCAAATCAACCGACGTGGTCATTAGCGAACGCAGTCCCGAGTGACCCAGCGAATGTAGTGCCTATACATACGTTGCGCACTCTGAAGGAAATCACTTGCCAGAGATGAAAGCGATGACACCGCCAATTTATCTCATTCAGATCCAAGCTATGGTGGCAAGTATCGTTCGAGTCGATCTACATATGTTTCTTGAGAAGTCACTACCTCCGGTAGGGAACCGAGGACCAGCTCATGAAAGCAAGTGATACTGACTAATTAGATCCGGCTTTTTCACCGCCGGATGTGTGCCGTCTGTTGAACTAAAACTATTCAGCTGCCATTCACCAGCTACGATTATATGGGATTACATTGTAGTATCGCCCCTGTTGGCCGCTTTAGGAAGATTAGATAAACTTATCTCACACCTCCTGTATAAGCTTCTAGCTCCACATTAATATACAGGGACAAATAGAGAGTTTACACTCGT
>JBBPJS010000345.1:0-18116 GCA_038088835.1 Singerocomus rubriflavus
CGATGTCATGAATGCCAGCATACCATGCAAAACTCGGCAATGTGCTTTCGACTGTATTCCCTCTCCCGCCTCTGTGGGCCTGTGGAATGCACCTCGTGAAACAAACGCTAGTCGGGGAGAGAAAAATTGCAGACCTGTACATCATAAGGTTTGTTTTTCGATGTGAATGATTCTTGTGCAGGCGAAGCGAGCACAAGAAGCACTTTGAGAGAAACAAGTGCGAGGTATGGGCGAGTGAGCATGAGAGCACAGAGTCAACACTAATGATTGCAGTGTAGAGACAGCCTCCACGATGAAAAGA
Organism: Singerocomus rubriflavus; assembly: GCA_038088835.1. Classification (NCBI taxonomy): domain Eukaryota; kingdom Fungi; phylum Basidiomycota; class Agaricomycetes; order Boletales; family Boletaceae; genus Singerocomus; species Singerocomus rubriflavus. Next base: position 302 of record JBBPJS010000345.1, read on the forward strand.
AAGCCAGAAAAAAAGAACACCGGCCATGGGATCTGACCGCTTTTCGACCACTCTCCAGACGAACGTTCTTGACCGTGCCGAAGGGATATTCGATTACGTGTGATGCAATTACTCGATTGGTTGGAAACCGTCGAACGTGCAGGGCGGTTGTCCATCAAGCGTGGACGACGGGTAACTAATAAACACTCCCAGCGCCGCGAACATCAGAACGATATCGAGCGCCTGCTTCGATCTGTTGCCTATGCTCACACATTCTGGGGGGGAACAAAGCACCAGCTGTAGGGAGTGGGCAACAGAAACTGGAGGAAACTGACCGACAAGTGAACAGACGAGCGAACTCGAGCTGCTAAGGAATCATTCTTGTCTCTCACACGCGAAGGTCTCAGTATATCATGGTTTCCGGTACATCCGTAGATGTGAATGAACTAGGGTCGAGTGGATAATTTGGACGACGATTCTAACGCTTTGACAAGCTAGAGACATCTGCGCCATCGACATCTCCCAACCCGAGATTCTTGAAGTCATCACGCTGCATGAGTCCCCTGCGGTGGCACACGAGTTGTCTAAGTGATCAGGAGAAGGCAGAGGACTCACTTGGACATCCGGCATTCGAGGTATTGTCTGCTGAACGACCTGCAAGGTGTGGACGTACTAGAATTTTTCTTGAGACACGCCATGTATTGCATCATTTTATCTCTGCATTCACCTGGGGCAAGGTCAACGTGAACGTAGCAAATAAAGAAAACAGCTTATACCGTCGTGGTCAAGTGGAAATGAACCACGATCAGGAGGTGTGGGTTGGAAGCCAACATTGATGGATGGTGGACGTCCAAATGACATGTCGACTCGGACGCTGAGCGCTGAGCGTGTGGGAATGACCGACACGCACATGGGCAGCCAAGCACTACTACTAGGCAACACTCGGTTCGACAAGTCTCAGTAGAACGTGTACAGCTCGGGCGATTCCTGTGTCAATACAATGAAGTATCAAGTTCCCCTCGGTCCTCCTTGTCCTTTCCCTGTTCCCCGAGTTTTACCGTTGACTCGGGTTCAGACTCGACGTGCGTGTGTTCATCCGTGTCGACTTCGTCACGGCGATTCCCGGACGCTGGCGCTTGCGATCCGAGGTTCAGGGTAGCAAGGTTTCTACCTTTGAGGAGAACGATCTCTTTTAGCCATGCGTTTTCTCGCCGGAGATCGGCCGCCTCTCGTTCGAGTTCTTCCGCCCTTCCAGCCAGGTCTGCAACCGTACGCTCGAGGTTGAGCGTCTTGAGCTTCTTCTTGATCCTAAATCGTGCTGTGATGTCCTATCCAGTTAGCACGACGATCCGTCATTTGGTGGTATACACCCTCACCGGAGGCCGCCGTATTCCTGCGCCGCTTTTCTTCGGTGACAGATACCGTGTCTTCTGTACCTTCCGGGTCTTGTGCGGTGGGTGCCGTCGTGGGGAATGCTACAGGGGATGCACTTTGTGGTACAATGCGTGGAGGGAGTGGTATCGAGTTGGTAAGGTAGGGCAACTCGGAGGCGGTCGAGAGGGTGGTAGGCGGCCAGGGGTAATGGCAGTTTGAGAGTGTGTTTGGATGAACTGGATAGGAATAGGCTGATGGTGTGTATGAATGGGATGCTGAGCCCTGTAAGGAGAGGAGGGCATGGATGAGGTAGTTGTACGTCTCTGGGGGAAGTGGTGGGGGCGGGACGACGTAGTGCGGGGCAGAGACTTGGCGGGTCTGTCGCGCGTGCAAACATGTGAGCAACGTCAGCAAGGATCGAGGCAAGGGTGTCGTACGTTGGACGTGTCGGAGTCGTCGTTTGACAGACTCTGGGCGGGTCGCTCGTCGTGCGGGGTTGGCATGTCTGACAGGGCCCGTTTCCCGCCGCGTTGCGCTCCTGGTCGAGGACGAGGACATGCAGTGAGCCCATTCGCAATCCTTGGTCATTATGACGGAAAGGATGCTTATATAATCGACGCTTGCTAGGCTGCCCGCACCGTCGACGACCATGCCCATGGCAAGTGCTCATCGTCGCGCTCGACGACGTACGACCAGCTGAACACCTTCTTAGCTCATTAGAATCAGGTCCAAAGACGGAAACTTTCGTTTTCAACTTTCACCATCCGACGACATCCATCTCCTCGTCGACAAGGCACCTCCGTCCTTTTGCTTGACTGCACCAGCTGACCTGAACTCCCCATAGATCATCCAGACTACTTCCAACAACGTCGATCCGGCGTCGATCACCATCTCAAACCAGCCACGAGGTAACGAGACCCTCGTTACACGTCTCGCCGGCCGCACCTTACAATCACTCGGATTGAAGTACCCCTCTCTGACATTCCTGCTTTCCTCCTGCTCATAATACACCCAGACATGGCGATCTTATATTCGTAAACTATCACGATCTGCCCGACTCTGCCCCTCCGGATCCTTTGACACTCTCCCCAAATGGTGACACTCATCCAACCCAGAACAACGTATGGGAGGACGCGGAGGAGGATCCCGTCGACTCTTATTGGCGTTCGAGAGATGGAAAGATCCCCCGTGCTCGCGATTCTCGCTTTTGCAAACACGCGTCGAATGGCATGTGCGACTACTGTATGCCCTTGGAACCCTATGACGCGGCCTACCAAGCTGCGCATAGCATAAAGCATTTGTCATACCATGCGTATCTCCGCAAGCTCTCTCCAAAGTCATCCTCCGCTGCCGTTCAGGCCCTCCCTCCGCTTTCTTCCACGTCATACAAAGTCAAGGTGCCTTGCCCAACAGGTAACCACCCCTCATGGCCATCGGGAATATGTACTGCCTGTCAGCCATCCGCAATCACCCTACAGTCTCAGCCGTTCCGGATGGTAGACCACTTGGAATTCTCAACTCAATCCATCGTGGAACGATTCCTACAAGCCTGGAGAGCGACAGGCCTTCAACGCTTTGGCTGGCTTGTAGGACATTACGAGCCTTATAACGAGGTGCCGATGGGAATAAAAGCCGTGGTAGAGGCAATCTATGAACCTCCTCAAGAGGGAGAGCTCGATGGTCTCACTCTGGGTATCCCTTGGGAAGACGAGCAACGCATCAAGGAATTGGCTAAATCAGCGTCAACTCCTCTGTCGATCGTTGGCTTCATTTTTACAGACCTTGATCCAACACCAGATGATCGAACTAGGAATGTCTACAAGCGTCACGCGCAATCCTATTTTGTCTCTTCGCTGGAAGCTATCTTTTCTGCCACAGTTCAAAATGCCAATCCTACCCCATCTCGGTCGTCCTCGAGTGGCTTTTTTGGGTCGCGTATGGTCACCGCCATCCTGACCGCGACAGAAGACGGTCAAGTCGACATTTCCGCATACCAGATGTCCGAGCAGGCTTGTGCCATGGTTGCGGCGGATATGATCGAAGCCAGCGTGGAACCTGGCATCGTTCGGGTAAAGGAGGAAGACCGTAGCCAGGATTCTGCACGTTACGTTCCAGACGTATTCTATCGATACAAGAACGAGTATGGTCTCGAGGTGAAAAAGAGCGCAAAGCCCTGTTTCCCAGTGGAGTATCTTCTTGTTAATGTAGGCATGATTTTGCGTCGGACTCTCCCAGAAATAATGCAATATCTGACAGGTCACCCACGGCTTTCCCCAAACACCTAACCCAATGTTCCGATCGACAGAGTTTGCCATTGAAAATCGTCCCGGTCTCGAAGATCAACAGGTCGAGAACATTCTCAGATCGCTCCACCGCCTGGGAATATCATCCCTTGAAGACACGCACAATGTGGTTAAACGTCTCGAGACTGCAAAGTGGCTTAGTGACTGGCACTTGATTGCATTCCTCGAGACCACTCAGCTACTGTCACCGGTATGGTCGTCAATTGCTCTGACTTGGCGTCCTAGTTAACCCAACATGTTTAGGATGACATAAAGGTTCTTATACGGACGGCTACTTCGCCCCGATCGTTAGAAGATCCTTTTGTACTAGACGATCTCATGAAGACAGATGGATGGCAAACCCTCGTAACCTTTTCCCATGAAAGTGCCCGTGAGTTCTTGCTGCAGTATATGACATTATCTCCTGGGTAAAGTGATATGCCCAAACAGCCGCTCGTCCGACATCGTCAGCTCCAACAGATTTGGGGCGTATGCATGATGAAATTCCTCAAGATATCTTTGACCAGATTGCCGCGGAAGAGGCTGCTCAGAGTCGAGGTGGCAACACCAGAGTCAGAGTCTGTCCTCATTGCACATTCGAAAACGAGCATGGAGGACATGACTGTGAAGTCTGTGGCTTGCCACTAGGTTAGGGTTGTCCACCTCCTCTTGCAGTGGTTAGCCACCAACTCTCGACGGAATGTAGAAATGCATCGTAAACGCAATGATTAGTAGAAGTATAGGACAAATGAAGACATATGTATGATCATTGTTACTACACGGAACACGTGGCTCGCACGTATTTACAACAGAATGTCAATAGGCACAGATAACTAGTATGTATCGATCCAAGGAAAGGCGTATCCGGGAAAGGATGTCTCCTTGTATGAGGAGGGTCCAATGTCCCTGCAAGTGAGATACCTAGGCCAAGATCCACCATCCAGCGAATACAAGGCTACATAGGACACCAACAGCACGAAGAACGATCACCACGACGAGTGCTTTGCGCACTGCAGCATAAAAGTTATTCAGTGCGGTACCAGACCAGTTGAGGCTGTGTCAAGCAGTCAGCTCTTGCGAACCGACGGGCAAGAAAAAATGCTTGCCGTCGGTCATTCGAACCGCCCTCGAGAATGCTGACCTCCCAACTGCGCACGACTTCGCGGTAGCGCTTTCCAAACACCCTAGTATGACGTGAACGACAGTGACGAGCAAGATCACGAGGCAAGGCTCACCATATCCAAAAGTTGACGTCCGGGTATGAGAATCGGGGAAATACACTGGCAAGGCTGGGTGCGACGGCATCAACGCGCATACTTTCGCTAGCAACAGGTTGGAAGGGCAATTTCAGGTGAAGAGGGTATTGTCCAGCGATTTGTTGTGATGACTGCGGTGGTTGGGGTACCATGTTCGCCATGAGGTCCAATGTCATGCCAAGCGAGAGACCCCACAACTTGAGCTGACGATGACTGGACGGTTCGTGTCGTTTTTCCAAGAGAGCCTTATCGGACATGATGCCCTTCTCGAGAACGTCCTGTGTCAAAACAGAGTATGAAACACTAGATGAGAGGGGTGGGGATCCAGCAGAAAAGGGCAAGTCTGGATCTGGTACATGAAAGAGAATAGCGGGGAACTGCATATTCCCGACAAGGACGCGAACCAGGAGTTTCAAGACGGCAGCATGCCGTGGCGTTAGCCTCGAGGCGGCGTCTACTGTTACGCTTGACCACTTTGCTCTTGAATGCAAGGGTCCGACTGTGTCGGGTAACACAACACTGGCGAGTGTTTCAAGAGGCGTCCAATGAATAACAGTGCCGCCAGCGGGTTCTGTCGAGAGTGGGCGGGGAGTAAGCTGTAAGAAGACAAAAGGGGACAGTATCATGAGTAACCGTTTCCCCAAAGAGGTGGTGATTTCGCGGTCGTCGAGTTGTCCGATACATATAAAGTCGCGCTCGGCAAGGTCCAAACCAATTTCTTCCCATGTTTGCCGCATGGCTGCGCAATGGTGTGCTCAGAGGACGGTGACGATGAAAGGACAGCGAGACTAGGGAGGGACATACCTGTGTAGAGACCACCTTCGTCGCCCTCTTCCGTTCGTCCACCTGGAAAGGCGAGATGTGCTTCGGTTCGATGTGTACTATCTTCTGCGGAGAAACTGGAGTTGAGACTGTCTGGAGAAGAGGTGCCATCTCGTTGCAAGAAAAGAACTTGTGGGCGAGCAGCGGGGTCCCTGACCCAGTCGAGTTCAAAGAATTGAGAAAGGGTTGGGATGGGTGCATCGGTGGGAGGTGGAGTAGTCGTAGAGGGGACGATACGGACGACGATGGCTACGGCGGCTCGACGGGGTTCTAAGGAGACATGGGGTCAGACGTACGGAAGAGAGAGCAAGTACGCACGCGTTGCGGGGGATGCGATGATGCGAGGAGGCGTTGTGCGGATGCGATGAAGTGCACGCGACAAGAGTAGTGTGATCTTGAGTTGATTTTCTGGCGTAGAGCCAAGCGAGGACGACGAGGACGACATGGACGAGGTTGGCACGAGACCCGCTCGGGATTCAGAGGTACACCACGCGGACCTGGGCCACCCCTTGAGAGGGACCCCTGACAGTGTAGTCCTCGGACCACCCGGGCCGATAGTTGAGGAGCAGAGCTAGTGCGGAGAAACACGGACAGAGGCCGCTGATGACGATGACGACGAGATGTGGCATGTCGGTCGGTGGTCGGGGATCATTGCGTCGGTGCTGCCACAGAGGACGGCGAGCGTCGTAGAAGAGGCCATCGATAGATGAATGTACAGCGCGAGCACACGATGGAAACTGCCCAAAGGTGGGAACGGCCGCCACCTAAAGGAGGCCCACCATAAGGAGAGCCACCCACTCCTTTGGCAGTCCACTTTGCCTCGCCTCCCATCTTGACTCGGTCGTCTCCACCGCGCCTCTTCACACGTTGGCTGTATAAAGAACGCCCGCTTTCCTGTGTCCACCGCACGCTCACTCAGCGACCCTACCCTCCCCATCGCATTCGTCGACCTCTTCACCCGCCATGGGGATGAAATACCGCCGTTATCTCGCTGGCGAGCGCATCTATGGCTGTTCCAAGTGCAGGACCCATCTCGCCACCATTCAGTCGATGGTATCTCGAGTGAGCATTCCTGACGTGCCTCTGTCTTGGCCACTCAAGGACCCCACAGGCGTTCAATGGCCAGCATGGCCGCGCCTATCTCTTCGAAGAGGTGTAAGTGCTCCGTCACCGTGTTCGTCAGAAACACCTCAGACGTTGGGTCAGCGTCAATGTCGTCGAAGGCGAACCCAATGACCGCCAGATGACGACAGGCAACCACACTGTTCGGGACATTTACTGCGTCAAGTGTGCGACCATCCTAGGATGGAAATATGTGTGTATCCGACTGCCATCATCACCGACGCCCTTATGTAACTTTTTTTTCGGCTGCATGCAGGATCGAGCATACGAAGCCTCCCAAAAGTACAAAGAGGGCAAGTATATTCTCGAACGCAATCTCCTCGTCGACGTGCAGTAGGCGTTGCCTCTGCTCGCAACTACACCGGAGCATACACTCCAGTCCACACACTGTATCCATCATCACTTGGAAGACATTACGACCATGGTCTCACTGCTAGAGTGGACCTCGACAACCCATCATCCGCCCATGTACAAGTTCCTACCTCCATCTCGTCCTCATTCACACCGCGTTGCGACAGCTAAATCTGTCATCCTAATTGGGTATACATGTCGAGTCAGCTATCTCACCTCTAAACGCACGATCACAGCTTCGTGCCAAGGTTTGGCCCCAGTTTACTCGTCGCCTACCGCGGAACAAAGGTCCTGCGACCTGACACTGACAGTTACCCCCCGTGTTTCGTTCCATCGACGATATCGTCTCTGCACTCCGTAAAGAGATTAACTTTACCTTTCTTTTTCCCTAAACGTGTTTCTTCTTCCTTATGGCCATTATTGTTCGCGCACCCGTGGGGGCGCACACAGGAGGGTGGTCTTGTACATGTCCCAGGCCATCTGTATCATTTGCCACGCAGCGCTCTTTGATCGGACTTGATCTAATACGAGGATATTGTTTGCATGTATTTGGCATACCTCAGCCGAACCCCAACTGTTTGGCGAGTTGGGACGCTTGTCCCCAGCGGATTGGCAGCTTTTAGCGTATAAATCCTACCCAAACGACAGCCGGTCTGCGACTCGGCGTCACCACGATCCTTGTCCATCGACGCTCAATGGGTTCGTCTCGTCTCCTTGTCTCTCCTTTGACCTGTCCTCATCCTCCCTGCCAGCTGCCCTCGCCATGTCCTCTGTCCGTTCCCAACTCGGCGCAGCATCCCAATATGTCCCCTCTCCCCTTGCCGCGTCCTCCCACACCTCCGTTGCTGCTCCTACAAGACCATTGCCACGTCGCAACCCCCACTTTGCACCCTCCCGTCCCATCCGACCGTTCGCCTCCATGCCACAGTCAGCCACCTTGTCATCAGCAAAGCCCGTCAAACTTATCGAGCCTCCTCAGAACTTCAAGACGACCTTTATCCTGGACCTGACACAAGGAGAGTTTAGTCGACAAGACTGACCTTTCGTCATATGAGCGATGGTCTTCAAAAGCATGTACCCATCCGTACCCTCATCTTGTGCACTTGGCTCGTTCGTGGGTGTCCCCACATCATATAGTTAGGGCCGCATTTTGCACATTCTTATTCTGTTCTTATTATATGCCACCCCCCATTGTTCCATTAGAAGAGACGTACAGATGTTTCAATATACGTTACTTACCACCCGGTCCCATATTGATACCTACTTCGTGCCCTGTTTCCCAGTCTGTACTCATCCCATGCAGGCAAGTACCATCTATGGTGCGACCAGCCGAGTTGCCTCATTCCGTGCTCGTGACCTATGCTCAGCTCGAGTCAGACATGATGTAACCTATGTCGGACTGTGGTGGCTAACATCTCTCAAGTCGAATGGTGGAGTGCTAGCGAGACGTGACGAGCACTCTGCTTCGTCTAGATGGTAGGAAATGGCCTTTCTGTACTTTGTTCCCAACCCCAAGCTGGTAGATTCAACCTCTTTAATCTCTACATTGTGCTTCCTGAATACTGAGTTCTCCAGAGGGTGCATATACAAGTTGCTTCACTTCATAGAGTCGATACTATCTGAGATACTTCATTGTATATAGGGCATAACTTGACAGACTGACCCAAGTTGTTATTCTTTCCATCATGTATGTATTTACCTTGTTGAATTCCCGCACCACTTGTACAGCTTCATGACAGGTGCATACCTTTGTAAGATGTGCATTCCAGCAAAAGTATCCATTCGACAATGTCATTTTTATGCCCGATTTTCAGTTTGCACGGCAATCACATCAGTTGAACTTGGCTCTACATTCAGAGCTTCAGCCCTTATTTCAAGTCTCGATGGATTTCATAATGAGATGAGTAGAGGAGTTTTAATAGTGAATATTTATCCATGTTGCTATGTTGGGAGGTGAAATATATATACAGTATTTAACCAAGTTTTTTAATGGTCTACGTACGCGTTATTTTTAGTCATGGGATAGCTACCAGGTATGTAGAATGCGTATATTGTTATGCGTGTCGGTCTCATCTTGACACGTTACTACGGATCAACAAGCCACATTCAAGTCTCGGACGTTCACATATTGACTCAGAGCGGGCTTCAATTCGGCAGACTAATGACGATAGTGCGTGGTCTGTCTGTTATCTGAGTGTCTTCGGATCATCATCGAGAGGTAAAGCATTGCCAATTGAATGGTACGGATCACGTATCGGGTGTGCATATCTTACGCTTGTGGGCCCACTTCCTCGCCGAACCGACGAGCGCTGCCATTGCGTTTTGAGGACAAGAAAAACCTTCCTGCCGTTCAACCTTCGCCAATGCTAGTGGTATCGAACAAAGGAACATGCTTGTCAGGCATGTTCTTACCCTCGCAAGTGTTGCCAAGACTGCTCACGCCAGTGCTTGGATGATACGGATACAAATGGATCCATAAATACCAAACCATCGTAATGGACGACCAACTCCACCAATTGAAAGATGGTTTCACGACTTTGGTTCGGTTCTATCGAGCAACCGGAAACGAGGCAAAGGCATGTTGTGAACTTAACTTTACCAAGCCTGGCTCGAAAGCGTCGGATCAAGAGAACACTCGCATGAATTACCTCGTTCCCCCACTCGTCTTTTTTTTTCCACCATTCCCCCGGTATGATGGAGCGCATTAGACAATTACTGGTTATTTTTTCCCGGAACCCTTCATATAGCTCTGGATCTGACGTTATGTTTACGTTCCCCTTGTTCCACAAACGGTGTTGTCTCGGGCGCATGTGCTGGTCGTCTTCGTCGGTGAGATGAGACGGACACGTTCGAGACGTCGCGTCTCCAAACACCAAGATGAGTACTCAACCTCATTCCAACAGCACACTTTGCTAGGGCGAGACTGGACGGGAACCAACCGACGATCAAGTGGATAGGCTCTAAAACAAGTCTATATGTCGAGATGGCACCCTTTTTACGTATGGGTGGACGGTCGCACTGTCATCTTTCAAAATAGTCAGAAGCCTGGAGGAAGACAGTAGGACTTGGTATGGACGACCTTGAGCTCGTCCGTCGCTCGTTGGGTCTCTGGAGGGTCCCCTAGGAAGGACCGTTCCGACATATAAGCAGCTGCGGAAGAATAGGACGGTGGGTGCGGTGTGAGCCGAGCGGAGCGCCTATGGGCAGCTGGATGACTAAAACGTCGATCCTCTGTCAGTGGGGCTAGACCAAAGGAGGAAAAACAAAAAGGTATTTTCCTGATCAGAGCGCATCGTGGGCTACTGGGGACAGATGAAACTCGCTTCACGCAGGGGGCACATATGGACCTGCCAATGCTGGAGCCCGAGCCTGAGGTGAGTCGTGGTGGGGGGGGGCGATGGACGGCGATTGCCGAGGAAGGATATGGAACGTGAGAAAGTTGAGATATGGGCACTGGGCTGTGTGTGTGGGTGTGGCTTGCTGTGTGGAAGGGCGTCTGGGGATGTTGGCGCTGTCGAGGACGACAGAGGAGATCCCATTGACTGCGAGCGGGGATGGAGAGGAGGATTGGGAGGAAATATGACTGGGTGTTGTTTCCGAGTTTGGGGTGAATTGGGACAAAAAGGAGGCGAGTTTTGAGGAGGATTGTGCGTCCCATCAGCAAACTTGCAGTGCCGCTGCAGAATAGAAATACGACGCTTCCAAGGACGCAGCGAGTGTTTTCATCCTCCCCGTCTTCCTTCTCTCCCCCACCACGTCTTCCTGCTCCACTCTGGGCCGTTTCTCGTGCCTTCATTTTTACGACCTTGCACGATTTTGCACGACATATTCTTCCTTCCCTCTCCCCTTTTCTTTCTCCTCTGGGACCCCCATCCTTTCCGTTTCCCCGCCTTTGAGCAATTCAAGGTCTGCCTCTCTCCTCTCTCCCCCCAGCACTACTCAGCCCCACACAGACTCTTGCCATCCCACACACCATTTCCCCAATCTTACGCATCTTCTTTTCTTCCTTTCCTGTCGACAAGTCATGGACAGTTGGCGAGTAGCCGTCTTGGGTGATGGTGGTGTCGGCAAGACCGCGCTGGCCGTGCAAGTAAGTCGCTCCCCCGCCTGCGGCATGACATACCCCCTGATCATGCTCTAGTTCACCCTCAACTGCTTTGTCGGTAAGTCGGCGCATCAAATGTCGTGTCTGACGCATGACTTCACATTTCAATCGCAGAGGTATGAATTCTGTCTGCCTACCAGGCGCCTTGTTTGATTTTCAAGTTCAGACGTATGACCCGACGATAGAAGACGCTTATAGGAAACAGCTCATCGTGGACAACAAGATGTGCTTTGTAGAGGTCATCGACACCGCTGGGCAAGGTACGCCATTCCTTGACGACTCCATCACTCGATCTTATCAATTCACCAGAGGAGTATGCCACGCTTAGAGACCAATGGGTACGGTTAGTACCCCACACTGCCCCTCCGTGATCATCACTGAAGCCCGTGTAGCGAGGGTCAAGGGTTTATACTCGTATACTCGATCGCTTCACGTTCAACATTCGAACGACTCGAAGTCTTCCGACAGTCGATGCTCAAAGTGAAACGTCAAAAGCCAATTTTCATGTTGGTGGGCAACAAGTGCGACAAGACCTACGAACGTGAAGTATCACGTGAGGAGGGCATTGCCCTCGCCCGAACGTTTGGATGCGAGTTCATGGAGACATCAGCCAGGACCGCGTATAATGTCGAGCTGCTCTTTACAAACCTTGTCCGCGCACTAAGACAGACGAAACGATCGGAGGCCGGCGGATCGAATGGCAAGCAGGGTGATAAGCCACTTAAGGACATTAAGAAGCCGAAGTGTGTATTGATGTGATGGATATTCTGTAGGGTTTTCGGTATTTAGATTTCACTTCTCTTTACCTCTCTCTGATGATACCTCCATTTGCCTTTTGCTTTCCATGACACCATGGGCATGCATCCCATTCTTTCTCTTCTCTCCTCTTCCTTTCCTTGTTTTTTGTTTTGTTTTGTTCTCTTCATTTCGATTTTCCAGACTGATGTCCCTCTTCTAACCGTCTCGTCACACCTTCGTCGTCTCACCCTGTGTCATACGTGATTTAGGTCTACGATGTACTTTGCAGTCCATGGAAACAACAACTTTACACCCTCGGGCATCTCTGTCTGCCTCTAGGAATCATTCGCTGTGGCTCAAGGTCCACCGTGTCCCAGTGCGTGTTGGCCACGTCGTACGTTTGCTGGACTGCGGGTGCCTCCCGGTTAAAGGGATGGAAGCTAATTCGACTTGCGGTACAGTTCCCGATACTCGCAGCAACACTCATTATGCTCGACGACCTTGAATTCTATGCACCTCAACCGCCAGACTTTCGAGTCAGGTCGACGCCTGGTCAAGAAGAATTCCGTGTGCACAAGAGGGCACTCCAAACATCCGAAGTCTTCCGTTCGCCTCCCGAGTCTTGCTGTTTCTCCTGACAAGATAGACTGAGGACATGGTATTACAGGGAACATGTTTTTGTGCTGTGACAGGGAATATAACTTCGTCAACGAGCATGGGGTTCAAGACATCACCCAAGTCCTAGACCTGGATGAATCTGCTTCGACGTTGCGCCTACTACTTAGATTGTTACACTTTCCTCCGCCCCCGCCTTGCCTCGACTTGTCTGCCCCCCAGACAGGTCGGATGGGAAAGCCAATTTCAATGTACCAGGGAGCCCTCATCCCATTTCCACTACTCCCAGATATGCTCTACTTGGTCGAAAAATACGACCTCTCGGACCCTCTCCGACGCACTATTCACTCACATCTGTTTGCTAATGCTTCCATTCATCCTCTCGAGGTCTACGCGTTTGCCACGAGCAACCGTCTAGGTGACGTCGCAGCCGAAGCGAGTGCGTACCTCTTGCACCCACCACTTTCCACCTACTCCAAGCACCAAATCGCGCTTATTCCCTCCGTCTCCGCATACCTCGATCTTGTCCGACTGCACATCTACAGAACACAGCAACTCAAGGCAACTCTCCTGCGAGAGGACATTTTCCCTTTCGGATATGGTGTATGTACAACTCACCAAGAGAATACTACGCGGGCATGGAACGATTGTCGGACGCTGTTGGCCACCAAGCTTGAAGCAGGTACGATGTTCTGTGACGCCCACCAAGCGAAAGGAATGCTCAATGTGGACTAGCCACTGACGTAGAGACAGAAATGAGTGTGCTCTTGAAACAATTCGATTCGTGCAACACATGTCGTAAAGCCTGCTCAGCGGCCATCGAGATGCTCGGGGTAAAGTGTGACCACCGGGAACCCAAAGACGTTTGCTCACGAACCATTCAGTATAAGTGCAACCGAATTCCAAGAACTATCGATTATCTGCCACCACAACACGAGGGTAACTAATGAACAGTAGAGGTGGTGTTCTGGCTGGAAAGAAACGTCAAGCATCTACATGCCATACAAGAGGGAGTTAAATACCTTGTAAAGATTATGTGTCGTGCCAAAGGAGCGTCCTGAGATCTTTCCAAACTTCCGAGTCACGGTATAGGTAGGTCATTGAGTTAAACATGCCAGGTTGGATACTCTCGCCCCGATTCTCGAACAACCACATCACAGCGCCCCATGCCAGCGCTGCAAATACCGAGAAGTACCGAGAGTCTGGTGGAATAGGACGAGCAAGGGTAGATCCAGCCGGCGAAGGTGCTTTTGAATAAGGTGTCCCTGCACGCGGCAAAAATGCTGCAATCACCCTTGAAACCACGTAGAGCACAATCTTCGAGGAAAAAAGCTAAGCACGAAAACACGACATGAACGCGGAACGTACCTGCTCGTTGACCGCGGTCCTGTTCCCAAACACGATATAACCCCCAATCAATCCTGCAATGAATGTATCTGCACTGCGTTCCTTTCCTCCGTTCGCCTTCTTCTGAAGCAGCAAGAGAATCTTGTACAACGAAACAAATTTTGCTAGATTGAGGGCATGCTGCTTGGTTGCTTGGTAGATAACACGACACCGCGCCTTCCAGCTAACTCGTCAGCTTCAGCAAACTACTATTGGCGCAATTGTATGGATGGACATACTCTCCACGCCCAAAAAGTATAGCCATGATGAGGGCGTGAGGGAATCTGACTTTGACGCCATAGATGAACCCATTCCTCGCTCCCTTGATGATTGCAAAGAAATCATGAAAGACAGGGTTGAGGAGCAATGCGTCGAGGCCGGACATGGCGGGTAAACGAAACGAGTGAAAATCAAGATGAAACTCTTCAATCTGGCAACGGGTGCACTGTCACTGTACACCCTTTTAGACTTTGAAATCACATGACATGAAATAGGGTCAACTCGGACGGTACATAATCCCGCTGCACTGCTTCTCAGCTAACCGAAATGCTCTACAAGGATCAAACTCTTTCGTCTCAAAGATGGTGTGGTGTGTGACTCAGAATTCATGCATCGTAACTATAGGACAACAGGTTGATCAAGACTGAAAATAGTCGTCTTTGAAGCTAAAGAGGGAGAGCGATGACCATTCGAGCTACTATACAATCAACAAGGTGTTACAAGACAAAGATAAAAGACCCACTCCGTCTTGGTCAAGTGATATTGTGTTCTCAGAGTCAGCTCTGATCACAACAAATCTTCTATAGCTCTCCATAAATGCGGGGTGAATTTGGGCTCTTGAGAGATCTTTGACTATCTCTTTGTTCGTAAAAGAGACCAGCTGTTCAGTTGTCATACCCTGAGTGGTAGGATGGCTTCTAAGGGCTCCGAGGTAGATTTCCAATTGCTTAGATCCACTAGCACCAGTGTGATTGAAGAGGTGGGAGAGCCAAATCACTTGATTAGAATGACCCTTCTCAGACATTCTGGCTGCAGAAACCAACCCAAGGCTGATATACTTCAAAATTGGACCCAAGTATAGTTCGCTATATGGCTGCTAAACAAGTGTGTTAAATATAGAAATTCAGGCTCACCTAGGAGAAGCCAAGTCCCTGTCATTACACAACAGGTGGCTCACAGCCAAGATCTCAGGAATAAAATAGCAGTCCCAGAGTGGATGCTCTGTGATCTGAGATATTAGCTGATAACAGCCTACCAAATCTTCTACAAGTGCAGAAGCAGTAAAAGTCACAACACCTCCTATAATAAATAAAGTTTCAGATGCAAAATAACACAGTAAATTGCTCATACCTAATGGATAGATCTCTTGAACTCTCCATCTTTCACATGTCATGCTTGCAGAATAGCCATATGTCCAAAACTGGATTTCAGGAGAGTTGACCCGCTTTGTAACCAAAGATGGCATGGTATGCAATATCTCCAAATACCTATTGGATATAAAGACAACCCGCACATCCTCTTCAACTTTGGCTGATGTAGCCTTGGTTGATTTGAGAATGCACTGAAGCATAGCAGTGTCCAACCCAGGCAACTGTTGGTCAAGCAAGGGCCATATACAATATGCCCTGCTTGTTGGGGAGTTGTTAAGGAAGTCCAGCAGGGCCTTTGGAAAACCCAACAAAGACATTGCCTGATACAAAATAGCCTCGTGAAAATGCTCATGAGATATCGGGTTGTCTTGTGAGTCAAGTGAAGACTGCACCACAGTCTTCATAGATGTCCACCCAGTAACATTGGTGGATGTCATGGCTGATACTAAAAGTGGTAAAAGCACAACAAGAAGGGTGGTTTCAGATAGTAGGTGCTCTGGTACTTGAAGGGCCTTGGCTAAACCCAGCTGTGCTCCTGGAAAGACAATAAGAACTGCTGCTTCAGTACCATCAAGAAGCAATGAAATTGCTGCAGCCTATAACATAGTTAATGAAATGTCAAACAATGAGCGAAAATCTAACCAGTCTTTCACTTGTCAGATAATGTTCCAGGCCACGGATGATAACTTCTTCGCTAGGTTCATTTGGTTCAAGTTTGCCAAAGTACTGAGGTTTTCCACAGGCTCGAAGGAGGGGTGACAAATCTATAATTGGATATAGCCTTGAGATCTGAAGTGAATGCATTGATGATAACAAGAGATTGATGTGGGAGCTGTTGCTTATACTGCTGGGATCTGCAATGGTAACAGCACAAAGAAATTCTGTCCTGTTCTCAGAGGTACTAATGAATAGATCACCAGACCATTTCCATTTCTTGGGTATTCTGAATGGAATGTCAGCACCATAATATTACTTATTGACTCAACATACCTTGAGATAGTTACCACCTTATTTGACTCAGCCGATGCTTGGTCAGACTGACCATTGTATAAGGCTGCTATCTCTCTATGTTGATTCAAATAGTCAATATCAATGAGGTAGGTCTCATGAAATTATAGTATTGCTTACAAAGGGCTATTGAGCCTGGAAGGAATGAGGGCACAAGCAGAGAAAAGGATGACTAGAACTTACTCAGGGATGTTAATGGTTTGTAAGAACTTCTCTGCAACAATGTCTCGCTGGGACTTTGGCGGTATGGGCATAGTAAAGGATTTAGGGCTGCCACATGTCCATATTTCATACAAGTTCTACTGTCCTTGATTACATACCTACCTTTTATTCAATGGTCCAGCATCATCGAAAACAGAATCAAAGAGGTCATGAGACTGATCAACCTCCATTGGCTGAGGGGAGGCAGCCATATTTACGTCATTGATAACATCTGTAGGTTGGGCCACGGCTGACGTAGATGTTTCAATGGACATGTTGGACACTACGGTATCCATTGTCTGAGTACTGGGGGAAACGAACGATTTGTTTTTCTTGAACGAGAGTAATGGGAGTGACTTCTTAAGTACTAGGGGAAGTGGCTTAGGACCCGTAGGAGGCGGTGGTATTCCAGCAGTCACACGCTGCTTGGTGGAGAGCGAGCTTCCAGCCCGGACACTCTGAGAAGGTAGACTCATTGACTTGACGCGAGGATTGATCCTCTGGTCTTGATGAGTGCGTACGGCAGTAACCTTGGGTGCAATTGTCAATGCACTACTGATAGCTGATGATGATTCTTGTTGTTTGCCCTTTTCCGGAACCTGCATGTCCTAAGCACTATCTAGGGAAATGAGGAGAATTCACCTTGGATAGTTCATTTGAAGGTTGCGGGATAGCTTTCGAGCGGAATGCAACCTTCGCCTGCTTGTGCAAATGGTCATCAGACTCAGATTCGGACTGGGGTGTAGAGAGGAATTAGTCAAACGCACGGATGGATGTAATAAATGAAGGGCACGTACCTCTGTATCGACGACGGTGCGTCCCATTCTGTTGACCTTCCTTGTAGCAGGTGTTGTCGTTGAAGGTGCTTCATCTGAATTCTCAGATTCGTTCAAGGAACTTTTTGATGTAGGCGGCAAGCTTGACTTCGACTTCCGCTTCTCCTAAGGAAGTCATTCAGCCATAGATCTTACTTGCCCAACCTATCTAACCTTCTTGTTTGTCGTTTTATCTGACTTCTGTTTTGAGGAATTGGAAAACGTTTCTGCAAAATATCGTTTCTCTTTATCTGTAGACAACAGCTGAGAACATGCTGAAAACAGTATGATGTGGTACGGACTGATCCAGTCTTCTGAGGCCGCCGTCTCATAACCGATTGCATAGTCGTTATCATCCGTACCAATATGTTTCCAGAAGCTTGTCAGTAGT
>JBBPJS010000346.1:0-18113 GCA_038088835.1 Singerocomus rubriflavus
TCTGGTTGTTCTGAATTTACTGAGGGCCAGAGGTCAGAGGTCAGAGGGGAGTTAGGAGAAGTCAATTAACGACTTAGAGGACAAGTGGGAAGAGCGTCAGGTTATATCGATATTCAAACTAAAGTGTACAAGATGTAACTACGGAGTTTATATATGGAGGGACTCGGATGACTAAGTCTGGAGTCGGGTTACAGTATGTACCGGAGGGGTCAGAGGTAAGACTATGCTGGAGCGCAGCCTCAGAGCTGTGCTCCTAAGTGAGCACCAGTATCGGAGTTCTAACTAAGCAAGAAATGGAATGTAAGGTATGAGTAACATATGAGAATATAAGAGAAACAGAGTCAAAGGAAATGAGTAACTACAAGTCCGAATGGAATAAGTACAGGAGAACGGAGGAGAGACGGACCGGAGGTACGACGAAGATGGTATAGAGGTACTGGAGTAGACTTGAGATATGGGCTATGACAGTGTTACGAATTGTGTATAAACCTTGTATGAATCCTGCACTATGACTGCATGCTTGCACACATGAGTGCCATGACATTCTCTTTCCCTGATCACATAACCATACTGTCCCTTCACATCATCATGCCCTTCACCCTTCACATTGATCACATTCAGTCTTCACCTCTTCACACTCTTTATGACTTCACACCGATTACATCTTCCATTCCGATCTCAATCCCTCTTCCTTCATTTCTGTCACTCCCTTCAATCAGTACAATCATCTATTGAGATTGCATCTCGATCATGACCCTGCAAGATCCTAGATGGATCTCTGCCACAATCCCTTCCTTGATTGTTCACATCTTGATGATTGATCTTTCATCTTAAATTAGACCCTGCACTTCATCTCCGCTTCTTCCATTCTGATAGATGAAGTGCCTAACCTTTTACTCATGGACTACACCCTTTATCTTATTGTCCTATAGCATTAATACCGTTATACCCTAGACCCTAGTCACAGCTTGGTCTGTATACTATCCTGTAACATATATAAGGGGTTATGAGTACAGGCTGTTCCCCCAGCCTAATCCACTTGTTATCTCCCTACCCTGCCCTTCGTGGTGGCCTAGTGAAGTTAAGACTAAGTAAAGGACAGCTATTCACCTACCGGTCCTTCATTGGATCCTTAGAAGTGAGGCATGTCTGGAAATAAAGCTAACCCTCATCCTACCCTCTCTATCATACCATCATACCAGTCCCTTATACCACTGAACTGCCAATGTATTGGCCTATGAGCAAGCTCGTTCCTCGACGAAGTACAGAACCCAGTACCAAGTAGAATGGAAGATATTCTTTGGAAGTATCAATGTATCAAGAACTCATCAAAGCATCATGTGATGTAGTCCCTCATCGTTCAGACTACTGATGTTATATCTGCAACCACAAGAGGCTACCATTGCCGTGCTGGTCTTATCTTATTATAGGAACATTTACCGATAATTTAAGCCACTAGTGACACAGTGTCCTAGTTGGAACATACGTTGGGGGCATTGTACTGAACAGATCCACATATCTACAGTGACACTGCCTTTGTTCTCAAGGATGGCAATCTGGTAACAGCCACATGATTACCCATAAGCACCAGAACCCTCGCTCCAAGGTGCAGCTACGATTATGCTAGTATCATAGGGTATTAGTATTAGGAGGAAGACAGAACCTAGTTGCAAGAGTACTAGTGTTATCAAGGACTTGCAAGAGTAGTCCTGGAGATCATCTATGAAGGTGTCCCAACTCAGTCCTCTCCTTATCCCATTCCCCCTTTCCTGCTATTCTAGCACTCTCTTTATTTGGATATCTATCTCAAGAATTCATCGTATCGTTCCTGGTTATCTACTGGATTGGTTGGGTTAGTTGGCAGAGTAGCATATTTCTTCAGATCTGCAACACTTGAATTAGGCTGCTTATCAGCCTGTGACCAGAAGAGGCCACATCCCCATCTGAGAACCACTTTAACGACTTCTACAGAACAATGAACTATACTTGCATACACTTTCACACTCCCCCTACTGAATTCATGTTGACACTCATGACATCATATGATAGTGTGGCTGCAGAGCCATAAGAATACTATCTGTCAAGCCTTTTGCTCTGGATGCTGTGATCACAGGAACCTAGAGTGTGTCCTGCTACAAGACCTTCAATGGATTGACCTTCTTTCCACAAACCCATCAGTGCATTCCCCTTATGACACTCATTCAATATCCCATCCTACACTGTGACCTTTTCTGCAAACTGAAGTCAATCCTTTCATTGAAAAAGCTTATCAGAAGATTGGTATAAAACTGAAATGCCTTGCTGAAACCATGGGTTAGAGTACAGACCATGGTGGAATTGTGAAAGCAAGCTCTGAAAGAAGTCCAGTTCAAAGATTTGTTTCACACAAGACAAAGTGAAACTTTGTGTTCTCAAAGACAAAGAAGATAGAATCACATAGAGGTTGGTCAACAGAGTATACGAAACCTTAACAGGCATCAAACACATCCTTCAAGACAGTCAGGTTAATAAGACCAAATTGCACACTATACTAGGCTTTTGTTCAAGAACTGCTTGTGTTGCCACTCAAGAACTCTTCCTTCAGTACACTTATGATTGAGACACATCAAGTGTTCTTCCACAGGGTCTCTTCACAGAGCTCAGCCAAAGAACTAAAAAGAATGGTTGCTTAATTCTGTGGTAATATCAAATCTCTTTACAAAGTCACTACTCAAGAAGAAGTTCTGGTAACAAGACAGTTAATAATTAGACCTCCTCAAAGATTCTTTTCAACTGCATCCATTCCTTTCCATTCCTTCATTATTTCCTCATTGACATTTCCCCACTGATGACATTATCTATCTGATTCTTCTAGTTTTTTTTATATAGCTCCATCCTGAAATGACATTAAATCTTATCACAAGCAAGGACTTGAGAAGATGTACAAGAAAGATCCTAGAATTTTTCAAACTCAAGACATGATGAAGCCATATGCCCAGTTAGTTGAAGTTGAAGATATCTGACTGTAAAACACCTATGGGAAGCTCAGATTGAAATAGAACTCTAGGTGGAATCAAGAACCATAGCTCTGAAAGATTATGAATGAAGATATCAGATACCAAGGTGCCCCATTAGTATGGACAAGTCAAATTGCGATGAAGAAATTTATTTCAAAGATCTTATTAAGTTTTCCTTCTCTCATTAACATTCAATGCACACAGAACTCAAATGTGCAACTCCAGGCCAAGGCATTAGGTTGTCAAAGTCAAGAGATGTTTAACACAACATTAAACTGTTTTGTTGTCAACTGACTCTGTAAAGATTCTGAAATGATCAGAAACTTATTGTTGCGGAACCGAAGAGTTCCGTCTACCCAACCACATAACCAACCAACCCAGCAGGCAACCAGGGAACGATACGATGAGTCCTAGAGATATCGTCTGGAAGTGATGAGTGCTGAACAGCAGGGATGAGGGGATCGAGGGTAAGAAGAGGACTGAGTCAGACTATCTTCATAAGGAGCACCAGGACTACTCTTGCAAGTCCTTGGTAACACTAGTACTCTTGCAACTAGGTTCTGTCTTCCTCCTAACACTACAATCTAACGTGTGTAGTGTAATCGTGTTCAGCTCTTGGGGCGAGGGTTCTGAGCCTTGAGTAATCGCATGGCTGATTCCAGGTTGCCATCCTTAAGAACGATGTGTTGTCACCATAGATACGTGGGTCTGTACGAATACCCCAATGTATGTTCCAACTAGGATGCTGTGTCACTAGTGGCTTAAATATCTGTATGGTCCATGTATGAATATGATAAGGATCAGCAGCAGTGAGAGCTTCTATGATCTGCAGGTATATCATCAGGAATGTTATGATGAGGGTTCCATCACATGGGTTTGATAGAGGTTCAGTGATTCTTCCAATGAATGGGTTCTGTACTTTCATAGGTTCTGGGATCTGAACTAGATGTGGTACGAGTTGGCTTGTAGGCCTTGTGTTGGTGGTTCAGTAATACGAGGATACGATGGATCGATAAGAGGGGAGGGAAGGAGTTGGCTTTATCTCCAGATGGCTCACTTCTGAGGCTTAGTTAAGAGGGCCAGGCAAATACCATCCCTTACTTGTACTATTGTCACTAGGCCACCTTAGTAGGCAAGGTAGGACGCGAGAAAACAAGTGGATTAGGCTGGGGGAACAGCCCTACTCATAACCCCACTACTTATATGTTACAGGAGAGTGCACAAACCAAGCTGTACACTAGGGTCTAGGGTATACAGGATTATTGCTAGTGGATGATAAGGTAAAGGGTGTAGTCCATGAGTGAAAGGTTAGGCATTCATATGGTGGAGAAATGGAAGAGCGGATATGAATGCAGGGTTTAATGTAATGTGGAATGATCAATCACAAGGTGTGACTGATCGGAAGAGAGATCATGACAGAGATCCATCTAGGATCTTGCAGGGTTCATGATCGAGATGCAATCTCGATTAGTGATCATACCGATCGGAGGGAACAACAGAGATGAGGAAGGTGAGGTGATTGGGAATGGAAAAGTGATCGGTGATTTGTGAAGAGTGTGAAGAGAGATAAGAGATGTGATCATTGTGAAGGGTGAAGGCATGAAGATGTAAAGGGATGGAAGAGATCACATGATCAGGGATGAGTCATGAGAAGTACTCATGCAATGCATGCATGCAGTCATAGTACTAAGTATCATACACAATTCATAACACTTATTCAATCCTAGACAAGATTTAAAAATATCTACCCCCAGTATCTGGACAAGTACAGAAACTGTCATAGACAATTCACACAGTCTCTAAACATGAAAGTTCTCTTCAAGGTTCAATGGTTCATAATCATCTGGTGAACAGTTATTCAGTTTCAATGAAGTGAGGTCACAAGACTATTCATTGAAGAAACAGTGAGGCTTTCAATGGAAAAAAGAATTGAATCAAGAAGAAGACATGACTGAAACATTGTTAAACTTTTCTGGTGGTCATAACAAGATGATTGTTAGAATCAAACATATTTAGAAACTGTTCACACCCCTGACTTGAACTTAGTCATTAAAACATTTCAATAATCTGCCTTGTTGTAAAACTGGGAAATTGCTTACAAGGTATATGCTTCAGGGCACTGGTTATTCATTCACAAGAAAGTGAGACCCCTGCTGAAAGAGTTGATAAATCAAGTTTGCAATTGTTTTGAAGAAGACATTAAAAACTTTCTGGTGGTTGTTCACTTAATGATCATTAGTTCTAACTATCAAACAGAAACATAGTTGATCATGAGTCATTAAATCAGTTCCTGAGATGAACAGAAACTCATTTGTTCCTGAACAAGAATTGAAAAAGTTTACTTTCTTTTGTTTTCTCTTTTTCTTTTAGGAAATGTTCTAGATCAAGAATAAAATTGAAGTCCAAGATATTCCTTTGTCACAACTGAAGTCTCATTGACTATCAAGGCTTTCAATTATTCAAGATCAAAAACTGCTCCTCAATTATGTTCCTTGTTTACTCTTGCTGCATCCTTGTTAAAAATCAAAAAAGAAATATATAAAAGATCAAAAGAATAAAAGAAACATTACAAAAGTTCAAAAGAAGAAAAGCTCTCAGCTTAGACATAAGGATAAATATGTTCTTTCTAAAAAACCAATTGCAGAGATTATATCAAAGCATTCTATGTAGTCTGCAATGACTATAAATTATGGTACAATCTGGAATGATTTAAAATTATCTAGATTAGCATATTAATAAACTGCCTAGAGTCTGGAAAGACTATAAACTACCATCTGATCAAGTTGGGAAGATCAGTATCCAGCAGTATCCTCTATCACCACTCAGATCATTCTAGGTCTTTGGATTTTCTCCTAGTTCATTAATCTAGAAATCCCCACATTATCTTTTATATCAAGCTTAAGGGAAAAGTACTTTCAAAACTGCACAAGATAATAGGAAGAAGTTATTTGTCTCTACAGAGAAGTGAGGCTCTATCTGAAAGTCAAGTAAAGTCAAGAAAAGAAAAAGTACCCTATGTTTCTACACTTGCAAGATACCATCTTGTTCTTTCTCTCCTTAATCCAATAGGTGAAGCTTAAAGGAAGTAGTAGCCAATCAAATGGTGAAGTCAGTGAGAAGTAGTAATCCTAAAGATCTACTCCCTGGGATATAGAAAAAGCTGCTATTGACGATATATCAAGAATAAGATTGAAATGATAAAGAAGTTCTTTTAAGTTCAAGATATTATCTGAATTTCTGGTCTAGCTAAAGACCTTAAAGAAATGCATTGTCTAGCCAAAGACTTTAAACTATGAAATCATTTATGGATTCAAAGATGATGCTGTTTGGGAATATCATGATCATCTGCAATGAAGTTTATAAAGTCCTCAGTACAACTATAAAGTGCTTTAGTTCTAGATAAGACTCTAAAAGATCTTAGACCTAAGCAAGTCTTTAAAAGGTTATTCATCCCCCTGGTTTCAAGATTTGGCAGTTCCTCAAATCGATTATTCACTCATCTGATTCCTTTCTGTCAGATGAAAAGTCTTATCACCCTCCTCTTCAAGATTCTGCATCGAACTCTCTATCATTCATCCTTCACAAAAAAGTCCTGAACATGACACATAAACTGTTTAGTCTCTTTCCTTTGATTTTATAGATTTTGGCAAAGCAATCCTCAAAACCCTTTCACATCTCTAGTTACATGCTTACCATTGGAATATATGGTATTCTATTTGCCTTCCCTTTTCAGCCATACATGGAACTCTTATTTCATTTGCATCAAATATGGAATTGGGTTTCAAGAGTAACTGGAATGTCTTGGATATTCATTCTTGAGTTTGCCCTTAAGTACTGCATTCTGTCAATGATTGCCTCATTTGCCCAGTCCCCTCCCACTGCCCTTTACAATTGGTTAATTGTCAGTCCTTTATTGGATGACAATTCTCCTTCTCATGACTTGCATGAATTCTGTGCACAAATTCTCCCTGATCTTTGGATGTCTGGAATTCATCCTAGAGATGGGGAAAGTGTTATGAATTTGTGTATGAACATGTATGAATATTGCACTATGACTGCTTGCTTGCATGCATGAGTGCCATAACTCATCATTCCCTAATTACGTGACCTCTTCTGTCCCTTCACATCTTTACTCCTTCACCCTGTCATGTCTTCACATCATCATCACCTCTCCCTTCACTCTTCACCAATTATGTTACTGTTACGAATTGTGTATGATACTTAGTACTATAACTGCATGCATGCATTGCACGAGTACTTCTCATGACCTTTCTCTGATCACATGACTTCCCTCATTCCCTTCACACCTTCACATCTTCACCCTTCATGTGCATCACATCTCAGATCTCTCTCTTCCTTCTCTTCATGAATCACTGATCACTCTTCCATTCCTAATCACCTCTCCTTCTTCATCTTTGCCCTTACCCTTTGATCAGCATGATCACTATCAAGATTGCATCTCAATCATGAACCCTGCAAGATCCTAGATGGATCTCTGCCATAATTCTCTTTCCAATTAGTCACATCTTGTGATTGATCATTCCACATTACATTAAACCCTGCACCTTGTTGCAAAACCAAAGAGTTCCATCTACCCAACCACAAATCTAACAACCTGGCAGATGATCAGGGAACAAACAATGAATCCTATGAGATATTATCCAGATAGAAGAGTGCTGAACAGCAGGGAAGGGGGAACAGAATAAGGAGAGGATTGAGTCAGGACATCTTCATATATGATCTCCAGGACTACTCTTGCAAGTCCTTGATAACCAATGAACTATTGCATCATGGTTCTGTCTTCCTTCTAACACTACAACCTAATGTGTGTAGCATAATCATGTTCGGCTCTTGGGGTGAAGGTTCTAAGCCTTGGGTAATTGCATGGCTATTCTCCAGGTTGCCATTCTTAAGAATGAGGGCGGTGTCACTGTAGATACATGGGTATGTTCTATAACCCCAACATATGTTCCAATGAGAGATGCAATGCTACTTGTGGCTTAAATATCTGTAGTCCATGAATCATAATATGATAAGGGTTAGCAGCAATGATGGCTTCTATAACTTGCAGGTATAACATCTAGAAACATTATGATAATGGTTCCTGTCATATAGTCTTTGATATCTTCTAGTACTGGTTCTGGTACAACGAATGGGTTCCATACTTGCATAGGTTCTGTGACTTGAACTAGCCAAGGTATAAGTTGGCTCACTGGCCTAAGTTGGCAGTTTGGTACGGTGAGGGACTAATGATGAAACAATAGAGGGGAGAAGGGGAGGATTGGCTTTATCTCCAGACATGCCTCACTCCTAGAGATCCAATGAAGGACCGGTAGGTGAATAGCTGTCCCTTACTTGAGTTAACATCACTAGGCCACCACTAAGGGCAGGGTAGAAGAGGTAACAAGTGAATTAGGCTGGGGGAACAGCCTGTACTCATAACCCCTTATATACATTACAAGATAGTGCATGGACCATGCTGTACACTAGGGTCTAGGGTATATGTGATTAATGCTATTGGCTATACTATATGAAAGGGTAGTGTCCATGAGTGAAAGGTTAGGCATTCATATGGAGTGAGAAGTGTCATATCCTGTGTTTTGAGTCAACTCCAGTACCTCCATACCATCTCTGTTATATCTCCAGTCCGTTCTCCTCTGTTCTCCTGTACCTACTCTGTTCGGACTTGTACTTAGCATTTATTCCTGACTCTGTCTCTGTTATGTTCTCCTATGTCACTCATACCTTACGTTCCATTTCTCACTTAGTTAGAACTCTGATACTGGTGCTCGCTTAGGAGCACAGCTCCAAGGCTGTGCTTCGGTATAGTCTTACCTCTGACCCCTCCAGCACATACTGTAACCCGACTCCAGACTTAGTCATCCGAGTCCCTCTGTATATAAACTCTGTAGTTACATCTTGTACACTTCAGTTTGAATATTGACATAACCTGACACTCTCCCCACTCATTTCCTAAGTCATTGACTGACTTCTCTGATTACCCCCTTCGACCTCCGACCTCCAACCCTCCGTAAATTTGGGACAACTGGATCCTGTGCAAGAGCACACCACATAAGGTGAAGCCAAGTCTGTTATGACATCACATCTCAACCTTGTACTCTGTGTGAGCAAGGTTGCACAACTACTCCCTGTGTACTTTGTGTTAGCGCATGGGGACAACCATTCATGATCACGTGACCTTCAGGTCACATGACTTCCCTTTCCCTGATCATGTGACTACTCCGTCCCTTCACATCATCACGCCTTCACCCATCATGTGTATCACATCTCCACTCTCTTCACCTCTTTATGACCTTCATGATCTCACACCAATCATCTTAGATCCCTCCACATCCTCAAGGTGTCCTCACCTTTCTCATCTCTGCCCTTACCTTCTGATCAGTACAATCCCTTATCGAGATTCCCATCTCAATCACAACCCTGCAGGATCTTGATGATCTCTGCCACGATCCCCATTCCAGATCTTTCACATCTTGTGATCGATCTTCCATTTACATTACACACTGCAACTTCATCTCCGCTTCTTCCATTCTGATAGATGAGTTGCCTAACCTTTTCCTCATGGACTCTTACCTTCTATTATATAGCCAATAGCATTAATACTGTATACCCTAGATAGTAAGTCACAGCTTGGTCTGTGCACTCTTCTGTACTATATATAAGAGGTTGTGCAAGGGCTGTTGTCCCCCAGCCAAATCCACTTGTTCACCTCTCCTACTCTGCCTGCAAAGGTGGCCTAGTGATGTTCAAGAAACAGCAAGTAAAAGAGTAGCTATTTGCCTGCCCAGTCTTTGGACTGCCCAGAAGTGAGGCATTGCTCGGATGTGATCTTATTCTCTACTCCTCCCTTCCATATTTATAACTGTGTGGTCATGCTAACTCAAGACTCAGTCAAGATGGAACCCAGTCAAGACATTTTGGAAGACATTCTTTGTGAAGATCCAGCCTCTCTTTGTGAAGGTGCCTTTTGGTGGAAAACTCTATGTGATGCAAGGCATTATTGCAACGACCTATGGATGTTATACCTGTGGGCTATAGAAGTATACATTGCTGCTAGCCCTTATCATATTAACAAGGATATTATTTATAGTTGTTTCTCCTTGCCTGTGGGCTTGGAGATGATCTTGTTGGATGATGTGTGGTACATCCCGAGATGGGGTGGCATCCCTGACCAGCTTTCAAGAATGGCAACCTGAAGATAGCCATGCAATTACCCAAGACCTGAACTCCTTGCCCCAAGGGTCGACTACAATTATGCCAGTCTCTTAGGTGCTGGTATTAGAAGGATGTGTGCATGGTGCAATAGTCCATTGCAATACTGATGATGCAAGAGTTCATTAAGGTGTTGAAGACCACCCTTTCCTCACTCTCTGATTTTCTCTCCACTGTTCAGCATTCTTCCCTCCACGACTGCTCAAGGATTCTCTTGGTGATATCAGATTGCCCAATGGGTTATGGTGATGGATATAGGCAGGGTTGTTATAGTGTTTCTCTGATTGCTCAACACACAGATACTATCGATATGGGTATCTACCAGAACTTCCTCAAGGCCTTTTATAAAGCCTACCAAAACCAGCAAGTTGTCGCTAACACCATCACATGGCTCACCACCACTCAGATGGTAATGAACAAAAAGAGGGAATACAAATCTTCAATCCAAGAGTATAACACCCACTTCACCACCAAGAAATCTAAAGCCAAAATAACTGAAAACCACATACTAATCAGTTATTACTCAGCAGCCATCCCCATTCCTGTCATGCGCCACATCTATGATATAGAGAAGGTACCCACCACTGTAAAAGAATGGATGATGCGTGCCACTGCATTCATCTTGCAAAATGAACAGGCCAACCATATCGCCCAACAAGCCATAAACCCCCATCAGCTTCATGTCTTCTACCCCATACAGACCACACCTGCCCAGGATTCCAATGCCATGAATGTAGATGTGATTAAAATCAATAAACTTAACCCCAAAGAATGCAAGAGGTGCATGGACCTTAATGTTATGACATCACATTCACATCTTGTACTTTGTGTCAGCAAGGTTGTGCATGACTACTCCCTGCATACTTTGTGTTAGCACATGTGCATGACTTTCATAATCATGTGACCTTTGGGTCACATGACTTCCCACATCCCTGATCATGTGATTACTTCATCCCTTCACACATCACACCTTCACCTGTCGCATTATCACATCTTCACTCTCTTCACTTCTTCACTCCTTCACAACCTCACACTGATTATCTTAGATCTCTCCACACCTCATGGTTGGTGCATGCCTGAGATGCATCTTCCATTCCTTCATCTCTGCCTTCCCTGATTGGTATAACATCTAATCTAGATTCTCATCTAGATCATAACCCTGTAGAACCCTTGATGGGATCTCTGCCATGATTACATTCCTGATCATTCACATCTTGTGATGATCTTCCATTCTACAGTAAGCCCTGCATTCATATCCGCTTCTGATCTTCTTCTATGAATGCTTAACCTTTACATCATGGACTATTACTTTTACCTTATCATCCAATAGCATTAATTACACTATACCCTAGACTCAAGACATAGCATGGTCTGTGCACTCTCATGTAATGTATATAAGGGGTTGTGCAAGGGCTGTTGTCCCCCAGCCAAATCCACTTGTTCACCTCTTCTACTCTGCCTTAATTGGTGGCCTAGTGATGTTTAAGAAACAACAAGTAAAGAGATAGCTATTCGCCCACCCAGTTTTGAACTGCCTGGGAGTGAGGCATTGCCTGGATGTGGTCTCATTCTCTACTCTTACCCTCTTTCTATTTATAACTGTGTGATCATGCTAACTCAGGACTTGGTCAAGATAGGACTTAGTCAAGACAACCTGGAAGACATTTATTATCAAGAAGTACTTTGTAAAAATAACCCATGTGACTCAAGAGTCTTATCACAAGCTCAAAATGATATTATACCTGCAGGTCATAAAGGTGTACACTGCTGTTGTCTCTTATCATATTGAAGCTCTATCTATTAGTGTTTCTA
The DNA here is from genome assembly GCA_038088835.1 of Singerocomus rubriflavus. NCBI lineage: Eukaryota > Fungi > Basidiomycota > Agaricomycetes > Boletales > Boletaceae > Singerocomus > Singerocomus rubriflavus. The sequence goes on from JBBPJS010000346.1 coordinate 12,042, forward strand.
CTTGCCTGCTGGCTTGTAGAAGATCTTGTTGGGAATACTATGTGTTGACCCCAAGATGGGGTGGCACCCCTGACCAGCTTTCAAGGATGGCAACCTGGAGATAGCCATGCAATTACCCAAGAGCCAGAACCCTTGCCCCAAGGCTTGTCCATGATTATGCCATTGTCTTAGGTCATGGTATTAGGAGAATGTGTACTAGGTGCAATAGTCCTAGTAATACTGACAATGCAAGAGTTCATCAAAGTGTTGAAGATCACCCTTTCCTCACTCTGATTCCCTTCTTGCTGTCCAGCATTCTTTTTTTCCATGACTGCTCAAGAATTCTCTTGGTGATGTCAGATCACCTGACAGGTTATAGATGATGGATGATAGGCAGGGTTATAGTGTTTCTCTGGTCACTCAACACTTAAACTCTGTTTCAGATGCTGACAATCTAGCCACTGCAGCGAACAATGTCCAAAGGGTAGGAATGCTTCCTTCCCTCCATGAATGAAGAAGACATGTGTTATCTCCTCAAATATGTTCCCAATTGAGGAGGTAAGTGACAGTGGAGATGAACATGAGAGGACAGCCACCATTAGCAGAATAGTGGGTTTTTAAAGCAGGGACAGCCTAAGATGCCCAACTCTCCCTGTCATATATACACTAAAGTAGAAAAAACCAATAGACACACATACTTTTTTTTGGTTGATTTGCTAGTGTCCATGAATCGAAGCATCAAAGCCACAGCCCTAGTTGACAGTGGGGCCAAAATCAACTGCATTGATTGGCACTATGCCAAATAAAACCATCTCCCCCTAAAGAAACTAGAAAAACTCATATAAATCTTCAACATTGACTCCTCCCCCAACAAACAAGGAACTGCCAAGTATGGAGTAACCCTGTTCATAAAAATTGGGGAGGTTGTGCACAAGGTCCACTATGTAGTGATTCACTGTGGATTGAACAACCTCATCTTCGGAGCACCATGGCTCTATGAAATCAATCCTCAAATCAACTGGACCATGAAGATCATCAAGATCCCCCTCTTCATAGATAGGTCCAAGGAGTTCTATGTAGCCCATATTAAAACTCCAGGAGATCCCCTGAAAACATGACAGATCCACATAATCAGAGAGCAAACCCCCCATTTCTTCAATTATCTATAATGCAGGTCCTATAATGAATAACTTGCATGAAACATGCAAGCAGCAACAATGAACTGTGTCAAAAAGGTAGGACAGAGGTTCATATGAACCACCACCTCAACCAACCTTGCCATCAATGCCCTATGCAATAAACCCAAGGTAACCCTCCCTGACTGGTATAAGAAATTCGCAGAAGTCTTCTCTGAACCTACCAATGACCAACTACCCCCATCCTGGTCCTACAACCATGAAATAAACCTCAAGGAAACTTTCAGGCCACATATTAGTAAAGTCTACCCTTTAAACCCTGAAGAAAGAATAGCCACAGAAGGATTCCTTGAAGAAAACCTAAAATCAGGGAAAATATGACCCTCAAAATCTCCTCAGGCCTCTTCATTCTTCTTTATCAAAAAGAAGGATGGAAAACTCTGACCTTGTCAGGACTATTGATACATCAACAAACACACTGTCCAAGATGCATATCCTCTACCCCTCATCTCCAATCTCATGGACAAGCTCAAGGACACCAAGGTGTTCACCAAGTTTGACATCCAATGGGGATACAACAACATCCAGATAAAAGAGGGGCACCAATGGAAAGCTGCCTTCATCACCCACAAGGGGCTCTATGAGCCAACAGTAATGTTCTTTAGACTATCTAACTCCCTGGCAACCTTCCAACAATTTATAAATGAATCATTCGCTGACCTTATTGCTGAAGGATGGTTAGTAATATATATGAACGACCTACTCATCTTCTTCCCAGATCAGGCAACACACAATGAATGGACCTGCTGAGTCCTGGAACATATGAAACTTCTGAATTTCCATCTCAAACTGAAAAAGTGCAACTTCAACAAACAAGAAGTCGACTACCTTAGTATGGTTGTTAAATCCAGACAAATTGTCATGGACCCTGTGAAATTGGATGGAATTGCCAGATGGCTAGTATTACAATTGGTCAAAGAAGTGCGGTCATTCCTTTGATTCACTAATTTTTACAGAAAATTCATCCCCAACTACTCCACTCTTGTATGTCCCCTTGTTGACCTCACCAAGAAAACACAACTCTGGGGCTGGATCCCAATGTGTGAACAGACATTTGCCACTTTAAAAAAGCTCTTTCTTAACAAATCTGTTCTTATATTTTTTGATGTTTCCTAACCCTTCATCATCTCAATGGATGCCTCCCTATTCACCTTGGGTGGAGTTCTATCCCAGCAGGGGATAGATGGTCAGCTCCACCCTTGCTCTTACATCTTCCAAGCACTCTCCCCTGCTAAGCAGAACTATGACATCTATGACCGAGAACCCCTTGCCATTATCCATGCCTTGAAGGCATGATGGCACTACCTATAGGGCACTGGCCACTCCATCACAATCTTTACAGACTATAAGAACCTCACCTATTTCTGGGAGGCTCAAAAACTAAATTGTTGGCAGGCCCAATGGCTTCTTGACCTTACTGACTTTGACTTTCAGCTCCACCACACTCTGGGAACCCAACTGGCTGCCCCAGATGCTCTCTCCCACCATTCTGACCATGATGGACCCCACTTTGACAATGAACACATAATGCTACTCCCTTCTTTCCTATTCATCAATCTTGTTGACACTGACCTCTCCACCCATATTCACCATCAGATGGAAGTCAACCCCTTCACAACAGACATTCTCAACTGCCTGGACCCCTCCATGCCTGTCCATATCAAACCCCACACTGGCTCCTTCAATGTATATGACAGCCTTCTATCCTACCAACATCGCCTATACATTCCCCCCAACATTCGCAACATGGTCCTTTGCCAGTGCCATGACCATAAGTCTGCCAGCCATCCCAGCTTGCAGAAAACCCTTGCTCTCATCACCCAACACTACTGGTGGCTGGGGCTTTCCTCATCAATCCAAACCCACATCTGCAATTGCACTGCCTGCTAGGCAAATAAGGTTAATATGCACCCCACCACTTCTCCACTCCAACCAATCACTTCTACCTGTCTCTGCCCCTTCCAACAGATCAGTGTTGACCTTATTACCGATCTTCCCCCATCTCAGAGGTATGATGCCTTCATGGTCATGGTCAACCATGGTCTTATAAAGGGGGTAATCCTCTATCCAACCACAAAAAAGGCCATAGCAGCCAACATAGCTACTCTCTTTTTCAACTCCGTCTATCAATGTTTCGGTCTCTACAACAAAATCATATCAGACAGAGGACCACAGTTTGCATCTAGCTTCATCTGAGCCCTTGGGAAACTCCTCAAATATAACCTAGCCTTCTCCACCATGTACCACCACCAAACAGACGGATAGACAGAAAGGGTCAACTAGGAAATAGAAACCTACCTCCGCATCTACTGTGGAAACCACCCCACTAGTTGGACTGAGATGATTATCCACACTGAGTTTGCACACAACCACTGCCCCCATTTAGTAATGGGAAAGTCCCCATTTTTCCTCCTTATGGGCTTTGAACTGTGTCCACTTCCTGACATCCCTCTAACATCTGAAAACCCATCCACAGATAACTGCATCAAACTGCTAATCAAAGCCAGAAACAAGGCAAACACCTCCCATGACTTAGCACACATGAGAATGCAGAACAGGAATATGTGCTGCTACAAACCCTTCCAGAAAGGAGACCAAGTATGGCTGGAGGCCACTAACTTAAAATGACAGATGTCAGACCCCAAATTCACTCAAAAATGCAAGGGCCCATTCACAGTCACAGAAGTGATTTCTCCCATCATATTTAAATTGCAATTGCCAAAGACCTGGAAGATCCATCCTGTCTTCCATGCATTCCTCTTGTTCTCATATAGAACTGACAGAACCACAGTGGCATCTCCTATTTCAGAGTTGATAGAAGGTGAAGAAGAATATGAAATAGAACAAATCCAGTGGCACCATGAAACCCCATCTGCCCACTCTTTCCTGATCCACTGGAAAGGGTACAGCCCAGAGGATGACTCATGGGTCTCAGAGAGGGACCTGTCTCACACCCAACAGCTCCTTCAGGATTATAAAAAACAACATCATCTTTAGAACCCTGACAAACCACTCCTACCCACCACATTCTACACCCTTGCTGTCTGATCAGCCTATATGTTCCTCGCCCCAAATCACATTACTGAAAATGATGTCACTACCCCAGTCATACACCCACTCCCAGAGTTATCCCAACCTGGAGAGACTACTGATACATCATTATTACATTTTTCTTTTTCAATGAACCTTGCATCTTTGATCTTTGTCTCCTCATACCAGGAGACAACAAATTCTTCTATTGATCCTGCTTTTAATTCTTCTTTGCAAAGCAGAACCCATTCCATAGACTTACCCCTATATGCCCATAGAATGCAACAAGGATGCCACAACATCAACTATGCCCACCCAAGATGCCTACCTTTCCATTCCTATTAAGGCTCACCTTGACATGGGATTACCACTTCAGTCCCTGTATACTGCCTTCCTTGCCCTCCAAAGACTGTGCATGGGCACCACTTGCACCCATGACAATGCCAACACCATATGCACATTCCTCATCTCCATCATGACCTCTGTTGCAGTCGCCTTGGAAAACTCTCTTTTTAAGATGGCATACCAAATGGAGTTTGGTGAGTTTCTAGATAACCTTAATGAGTATCTGAGGAACCTGGCAGCTGCTGAAATAGAGAATCCCCTTACATTCACCAGTCCCTCTCTCCCTAATGAGTCACTGATCTTTGATGAAATAATGATTGTCAAAAGACTAGAGACATACTGGACTGGAGCTCAAGGATGTGTGATTCTACCCTTATTCCATCCATGCTACAATGAGGCATGCTTCCAATGCCACCACCTCAGCCATATTTGCATTAACTGCCCTGTCTATCAATGCCCATTCTGCATGCTATGACAGCCCAGCCACTTACAAGAATGATGCATGTTGTGACAGGTGATCTTACTCCCTATTGACTGAACCACCACATGCTCTCCTCCACCATTCTCATTCACATTGTCTCATGACTCCTCCAATCCCTTGTCCATCCATAACTCCCCAGTCCACTGGACTCAATGCAACCAGGGACACCCCCACAATGCTTACACCCCACCTCTGTGGGTACCCCCTCCCAGATTCATAGACACACCTGTGGCATGGAAGGACATCCCTGACTACAGTGACAACATCTACAATAATGTCACATACAGCAACATGACGGGTTCTCCTGTCAACGAATCAGCCTTCTATAGTTGGGCATAGAAGACTCATGCAGCCACTCACAGTCTATATGGGGGGTAATGTTACATTTTTCCTTTATTCCTTCATCTATTCCTTTGCCCAGTATAGCTTAAGTCTATGTGGCATGCTATGTGCCATTCTATGTTCTTACCTTGAGTGCTGACTCATCACTTTCTTTCCCACACCATTGACTGTGCTTCTGCTTTTGCTCTTCGTTTTTACACACAGCTTGGTTCCCTGTTCATCAGCACTCTCTTTCCATTGCCTTACCTTTGCTCCTTATATGCTATTGATCACCAATACTATGGGTAGCTCTCATTATGCTAGAGGTTACCACAGTCACAGGCTGCTCACCTTATGCCATAGGATACCATTGCCTTGGGGTGTTCCCACACCCACCCTAGAGCATGGTCTGTGCATGCCATACACACCTATATATACCCATATATACTTGTACGATACTCTAGCTTTCATCTCCCTTGTGCTAGCTTGTACATGGTATCTCCAGCAATCTAGTTGCTGCTCCCTTCATCACCACATGCCTCAGCCCTCCAACTAGGCAAACCCCAAAGGATAGCTCTATGCTACACCCTTCTACAACCCTTGTATAAACCATTGACCATAGCTTTGTCTCAAGGGCTATGTATTGCTTCACCCAAGGCAGTACATAACAACTATGTGATATTAAATGGTGAATAATGGAGAAGCAAGAACAATGAAGAA
>JBBPJS010000347.1:0-18113 GCA_038088835.1 Singerocomus rubriflavus
CGTCGTGCGATACAATGGACTAATATATATTCACCTATCAAGGATCTAACTAAGTACGAGTTAGAATAAGTAGGTGACAGAAGAATGCGGTATGATATCCTCACCTCAGTCGTGCGCAGATGCGACGGACTGGGGTGATCGTAGTACATGATCGGTCTTATATACGAAAAGAAACAGTAAAGCCATACATCGGGATATGTGTCATGTGACTGTCTGTGTCAGTCAACGGCTAAAGTAATAAATGTAGATCGCAATGGAGACGTCCCTGTATGTTGCCTGAGGTTTCACCTGCGGATACGCTTGCCGAACTCCAACAGTAGGTATGCTTGCATGCCTTCTGGTAACTCCAACACTCATCTAAGCAACTTGATCAACTCCTGCTAACTCCAGAGCATTTATAGTAACTCCAATGAACTCCAATGTAGGAGGTGACAGAGTAGGGATGGAGTAGTGACAGAGCAATCCAGAGTTATGGACCTTTGACATAGCTCACCTCAGTCATTGTGCAATGCAACAGACTGAGGTGCTCAAGTACAGGAGGTACAGCTTTTATACTACAAGATTCTGTTGTACTTGACAGGTCCACATGGAAAGATAAGAAATGAATATGTACTATATCAAAGATATGAAAAGTCCATATGGTTTGGTTAGTTATGAGTGATGGTGGCATGTCTATCATGCGTGCACCAGTTGTCAATCTAGCCGGTTGTGGTCCGGACTGTGCGCACGCTTGTCATTCCAACAAGACTCTTATACCAGACACTTGTATTACCTCGCTCAGTCGTCTTCCACCTTCTTGGACTTCGGCTGAGGTGAGTCTATACTTAACTTTATTCTCTACATAAACTGATGTACATGTAGTGGGCACTACTGCCCTTTACTTAGTTCTGACATATGACCATTGCTACCACCACCAGCCATGCGACGAATCGACCTGTCACATGTGCCACAGTCGAGCGTGTGGGCCAATACTACGACCACGACCGCGACGTGTAGGTGGCCAGTGCCATTGCACGACTCGTCCTACATGGCCAATGCCATGGCATAACCAGTACGGCGACAACAACGGTAGTTACTCGTGCATGGCTAACGCCACGACACGACGGCGTGCAAGCAGCCAGTACCACTGCATGACGACGACGAGCGTTGGATCAACAATAATGGCACGATGTCAATGACGACGACAATATGCCAGTGCTACTACAAAATAATGACGACATGACAACGAATGCGTGCTATGATAAATGCGTTGTCACCGCACAGCAACGACGTGCGAGTGGTGAGTGCCATCGCACATGACGACAACAAATGCCATACAGTGACAGCTACGATGACATACGTGTGGTCCTTGCCACCACATGACTGTCGATGATGATGAAGTGCCGATGGCCAGTGCCACCGCACGACGACGTTGATGGCTACAGAGACCACCGGTGTGGCAGCGCCCGTTTGTTCACAAACACGAACATGAGATCACATACTTATATTCGTGTTTGCAAACAAGCTGCGCACTTACCAAAATCCTGACTCATGGCCCTACATGCTACCTGTTCCTACGGGTATGTACCTGCTATGGGTATGGGTGCGGGTGCGGGTAAGCACGCTGATACCCGGGGGAACTCATATTAGAGCCCCAGCCTAGGCTGGTGTCCAAGGGCTTTGTGTGCCTCAAGCCGGGCCACGAGCCTAGGAAAGCCCTTCTAAGGGCCTACTCAAAAGACCTGGCTCGGAGCCGGCCCGGGGCCTGAGCCTGGCCCATGCCAATCACTATCAATAGGTGTCTTTTCTGGGACATATACTGATCGTGTCCTTTTAGACTGGCACCTCGTAATTATTCTTTTGACACGTTCCGTGACTTTTAGCTCGGTGAATAGCCCACAATGTTGCCAAACGAAAGGGTGATCTATGCCTGCGTTGTTGATCTAACCAAACGAGAGGACTCAAAGGCGCTCGATGAGTCGATTCTCAAGCTTCAAACTCGAATATCGAACGCCGATCTGTCTCGCAATGTGGCAGTTTCATTCCATCTCTTCATTTTCCAGATGCGGAGTCCAAAGTCCACGGGAATAGTTGAGTCACGTGATGACACCAACCAAACAACTCCCTCTAGCCGAGATGACCATCATTGAGGTCAATCTGGAGTAGAGCTGCAGTCGCACTTCGGCAACTCAAGAATGGTCCATATTCAGGCTCGCTCTGACGAGACACTCATAGGACCAAACTTTGATATGTCTCTCTAGGTGCTGCACGATACCCAGTCATGTCTAGTACCAATTCGACTGGCACGAACTTGCAGAACGCACCCCTGCTACACGCCGAGATGGTGTCCCAGATGAGTGTCCTCTTGGTCACGCACACCTTCTTGACACTTCTCCTTCCCCTCGCTGCTGCATTGTTCCACTTCTCCACGCCCCAGAGTCGTCGGCGGCCCATCTTCCTCCTCAATGTCACAGTGGTCTGTCTTGCTATCATAGTGGACATCATCAGCGAATCGCTCACTGTGAGTCCTCCTCGTCTGGAACACCCGATCATGTGAATTGAAATGCACACTGCAGTTGAGCTGTATGATCCAGCGTCCGTGGTCTTATGCAGTGCGTCATTTACCTCTAATACATGGGACACTGAACTCAGGACTGCTCGTCCAGTTTTATCTTGTTGTCGGATTCTTGGGAATTTCCATATCTATACTCGCCGACCTCACTTTATTTCTCCGCCTCATCGCCATCTACCCCCTCTCTTACATTGGTCCGGCGCGCTTTTACTTGCTTATCATGATACCGATACTCCTCAAATTCACTCGTATGATCAACGCTGTCATATTTATCAAAGCGTTGGCTACCGCTTTGAACGAGCCAGATGGTGGGGAACGGATGGGGATCGTATACGCCAAGTTACCATACCTCAAAATCGAGTGCTCAGCTCAATTGATCGACAACACGTGAGTGATGGTGTATCTCCTCGACTTCAATGCCTATTTTACATCGTTTCACCTCGTAGATATGCAACGCTCGCGTTCCTTTGGAGAATCCGTTACCATGCAGGCACCCGAATCCTGAGCAGGTCCAGCACAAGTAATGTCCATTCCACTTGTCAACGTACGACCCGTTGATCGGAAATTCCCTTCTTTTTGCTCATTAGTGACGTTGAGCGACCTCGTGCGCAGCATCACACGAATCGCGCTCGCAAACTTCATCATACCAACCTTGTCCTCGGTTGCCCAACTCATCTGTCTCTCTTTACATGTCGACCTAGCAACTGTGAGCCTACTTGGGGGTGTCAACATCATGCTGTCGGTCTTTGGCGTCGCCTTTGCGACTGTCTGGGTTGGAAACCATAATCTACAAGAGAAGCAAGCGTGGGAGTCGAAACACAATCATATGACGAACCTCACGGTGCCCATGTTCAGAATATCAGGTGTGCATACGATGGATGCAATCGATGAGTCCTTGTCGGTTGTTGCTTCAGCCCCCACAAGCAACCCGAACGAACAACTAGGGATGAACATGTACACAGAGGTAAAGGTATAATAGATACTGTAACCTTACCTTTGTCGTCTACGTGTGTGTATAGTCTTTTTGGTTCTGTGTGGATTTTGACAGCGTCTAATCTCTTGCTTGCCTTGCTTCCTGAGTTTGTCTGTTGTCCGCGGTGTTCCATGAAGAGCTGGGCCTCCGTGGCCGTTGAGACAGAATCAGATCGACTCCCATGTGATATTCAGTCCCCTTGCGAAGCCTGATCCCCTCCTAACGATTTCTGTGCATACACCCACTGCCAGATCAAACTAGCCTGGGGGTGTCTACCCAACTGGCGGCTCTAGTACGTATGTAGGTCGCAATAAAGCACGAGACTCGGAATGAATGCTCGGAATCCTGCCCTGAGATTTGAGATGTCGATGTGTCAACTGCCACCTGTCAGTGGCGGCATGCCACATTGGGCCCACCACACTTACAGACATCTCTGAGGCCTCGTCAGTCAGTAATTTGGTATCGTGTCGCGTGCGCGACTAGACATACAGATCCGGGCCCACACCAGAAGATAACTTGCACCGATAAGTCGAATTTGAGTACCAGATAGACGAAGGCGATACGATCGCGTAAGTTTCTATAAGCGCAACTAGTACTTCCATTTGGACATGGAGTCTATAAAAGCCAAATCAGGATCACAAACGATGGACGCAAATAGCCATTTGGCGAGCGATCGCCCACAGAAAACGGCATGCTTTGAAACATCTTGTCGGATCTCTCGCATTTCCCGCATCTTATCCATCACAACGTTACCTCACCGTCCGCTGAAGGCACTGCGCGCAGAACCGCCCTCAACCACACCCTCTCGTATCAATCTCTTCTCATTTTCTGGACCGAGGAATGAATCCCATGGTGCACACACTCCGTCTCGTAATGACAGATCGCAGGTAAAAACTGGAATAGAACCAGGAGAGACACATAAGACGACGCTTGTGCTCGCATCGAATATGGAGCGATGTGTCTCGCTTGTGATGTAGAGGTAAGCCCAGTACAGCGTTCAACTCGAAACGTGACGTACGTATGTGTGGGGTGTATGAGATTTAGGCTCGCAACAACTTACAACCAGGTTATGAAACAGAAGTGCAGGAACTGAAATGAAGGATTGAATTGATGGTGCTCAGTTCCAGTATAAGGTATCTGTCCCTGTGCAGAGCATTGGATGTATGAGCAGAGTATGAAACTAGATACTGAGGGTGAGTGATACTCGCCCAATGGCTTCTAAATCCCATAACTCTGACCTACTCTGGCCCAACTCCATGCAAGTCAGTTATCTCCTACACTGGAGATCATCAGAGTTCCTGAAAATGCTCCAGAGTACTCGACCACACCAGACACACGGTTATGGAACACGCCTGCGTCCCAGAATGTTATCTGGGAGGGTGCGTTCGAAGGTAAAATACCATGAGAGAGGAACGTATGTGCCTCAACTCTGACGAGGTCACACCATTATTTATATCTTAAAGTTGGAACTTGGCCTATGCTCACTGATATTGACATTGAACGGGTGTGGGTTGCCCGTACACAAACTTGTCTCTCCAAGACCTGAACAGCCCCACTTATACATACCACCCTGAACACCGGTCCACACCCGCCGATTCCGAAAGATAGCGCCAAACATTCTCTTGCCAGCTACCGATTTCTGTTTTCTCGGCAGACATTTAGGATAGGCTCGCATAAAACTCACGTTACAAAAATGGGTATAACTGACATGGCTTCTACTAGCTCAGATACAAACAATGGTCGTAATTGCCATCCTGTTTGTTGCCCCACCATGTTGGGAAAGGATGCGGCGTACCCGCAGCGCCCTGTACAGCAAACGATAGGATAAACACCATGAGCTGGGTGCCACCATCGAGGGCTGTCCCCCCAAGTTCAAGTAAGAGTAAATTACCACATGAGCAAAATCCCGATGAACAGACCAGGAACAATACGCTCACCTGCAGCGACGAGATAGTTGTATTTCTGGAACCACCGCGGGTAGCGCGTGCGGATCCAATACTGGGAGATAAACGCGACCGTGAAGTACGACGTGACCGACGCGTTCAGGCCCGCGGCGAGATTACCCATGTACGCACTAAACAGGCCAACGAACGAACGCACGGGACATGAGCCAAATTTCACAAGGATGGGGATATGAAGTGGCACTACCAGATGATGGGCGTATACAAATAGTCCGCGCGCAACTTGGGCCAATACCGATGGATGATCCAGAACGGCACAGGCACGGCGAGCCCGATGAGGTACGCCCATGAGATCCACTGGTATCGCTTTCCGGCCGAGAACAGCTCGTGGCTGAGTCCGCCCCAGGCGATTGCCTGTGAATTATACGACTGCGGCTGCCGACCGGACCAGGTGTTAGTGCCTTCGACGGACAGAAGCGCCTCCCGCTGACTGCTGACAATAGAGTTCATGATTACTAGCAATGGATTACTTTGGTGAGGGAACACGGGAAAAATAGCCCACGCAACTCGTACCATAGTTCAAGACGGCGCCAAAGAGAGTGCCAATGATCTGGGCGGTGAACGAAGCCCGAGGGGGAAGCTTGGCATCTATCGAGATACGTTAATCTTTGCTTCTGGCGGTGCTACTCCCAAAAAAGACCATACACTGGCCGATCTTGAGGTCGCGGAGCAGTAGGGTTGCCTGTGTCACGGTGTCTGAAGGCAAACATCGGCTGAGCGCACGTCCCGCAAGGAAAGGGCCATGGAAACAAAACGCAACTGTAACTAAACAGAACAAAGTACAGATTGGCCATCGGTTTCCCGGGATGCAGGTACCCTGCGATCATCTGTACTAGAACCTCTAAATAATGAGTGAGCGTAGTCAATCTGATGCGGACCCAGAAGAGACGAAGACGCACGAATCAGGACAATGACACCTGTCATAGCATACAGCGCTCCGACGAAGATAATAAATACGATCGCCAAGAGCACCGATGTGACAAATCCCCACCACGGCAATGTGGAGTCACTTTTGTAGATGACCACTAGCGCCACCACGAACGAGCCCACGAAGATTGCGTAGTACCAGCTGTTGGGGACTTCGGAGTACTAGAGCACGCGGAATTGTTCAGTATCGATCGTTGGAACCACAGAAACGACCAGAAGCTCACCCCGAGCATCTGAGCATAATGAGGGTCTATGTCCTCTCCGGCCTTGGGCTGCTTCCGGACGCCATCGTCCGTCCAGAACTTCCAGTTCACATCTTTCCACTTGAATTCTTGCCATTGCTTGTAAAGGTTGGATGGGGACATCCATCCAAAGGCATCCCGCAGGTCTTCGCGGTTCCAAAGAAGCAAATGAGTGCAAGTAGCTCCCAGTCCCAAGTTTGTAGTAAGGAGATACATGACCCAAGTTCCGGCATAGTATGGTAATCCCTGTTCTGCGAGGAGAGTGGGATCAACCTCATAGTTCGAATTCAAGATCCGTGACTGGTCATATATGGTGCCATTCTGATAGAACAAAAGCTGAGAGAGCTTCAAACTGATATCAGTGCGGTGGCTAAGGTATAGCATGCTCCCACGTACGAAAGGGAAACTCTTCGATTCCCAGACATTATTGTAATAGATGGAAATAAAAACGACGCTGAGAGGAGCAGTGACAGTGCTTATCAGGTGAAGTCTATGAGTTATTCATTTGCACACGTACATGCATGAGATGCACGCAATGAGGACGGAAAACTGTTGTCCCGTTAACCATACGTAGTTGGCAGTTTACCTTTAACCTACCTCTGCCTTCCAAGGGATTACCATGGGATTCCATCCTGCGGAGATATACTACATGTCGAGAGATCAGAGACGACACTACGACGTCGATCTTTGAGTGCGATCTAACCTGCCAGTCTAAGCAAATGGAGAGAATACCAAGCCCTTCATCGCCTTTGCTCCCTCCAAACAGTCTGGTGACAGTTGCGCTCTTCGGAGCAGCGAGGCAGAATATCGAGAAACCGGTGAGCAGGGGGAAGATCCATTCCGGGAAGAGTTCCCAGACAAAGATGCTACAAACTCTAAGATGAGCCATCCATCGAAGGAATACAATTGTACAACCTACGCTCCAAAAACGAGGTAGAATACCTTGAATCTACGGCGAGCAAGCGCACCATCACGAAAGAATGCGTCATACATGGATATGACCGGAAGCACCATAGGATACAGCATCTTTGAAGGATACAGCAGAGTTGCTTACAGTACATCAGAGGACATGTTACCAAGTGTTCATTAGTAGACCTACATCTTAGCACACCACCGATGCCATAACCGAGGAGCTGGCTGGAGAACAACAAGAAGACGGAAGTCGTGGGGTTAGGAGTGATGTTGTAGTACAGGCGCTGGACCGCAAGGATCTCTGTTGCAAGGGCAGAGTTTGCTGATGCACTTGCCATGATAATAATGAAAGCATTTTCCTTTTTGTTGAAGGAATGCTAGAGAAAGATGAAGTAGAGGGATGAGGGCGTCAATGAAACTTACGGGGTTTAGATATCGGAATAGACCACGACGAGGGATGAAAGTTTCCATCGCAGTTCCAATGATGTAGGAAATGATCGCAAGAGGCATCAAAGACATTAAGATAGTTTGCTAGCGATGACGCAATAAGAGGAACAGAATAAATGAGGGGGGTTATGACAACCAACCGGTTTGAAATAATAGATCTCGGCTACTCTGCATTAGAGGCGGAAGAAAACATTAGGAAGGAGACGGACGCACATAAGCAGCCACCAAATGCAGACATGCCTAACCCGATGAACAAAGCGCGGAAGGTCCATGGATTGAGAGTAGGATCATCGTCGACAGAGATGACGTGGGTCGCGATATCACGTTCAGTGTAGAGAATGGTACTAGATGCATCGTCAGTGTGTGGATTTGATGCAGCCTCGACGTCCGCCTTTGCGTCATATGACTTTTCATCCTTTTGAAGGGATGTTTTTTCATGGTTAGGCACGTGGTCAATCGCGACAGAGCCGTCAGGATGCTGGCCGATGCCTTTATCATCCATGGGAGGAAACCCTGTGTATGGAGTGAGTCGCGAGGTGACCAATCGAATTCGGCTCAGCTTAAGTAGATTCATACACCCGTGAGGCGAGCAAGTCTACGTAATTGCGCTGAAACGTTCGCAGGCTCCGAATCGAGCCTGAAGCAGGTTAGTGCCGATACGAGATGCTTCATATTGCGACGGTAATAATACATTCCTGTGAGGCGCACTAACTGCACATCATGCGCTGGTGACGAAAGCGTTCGCAGGTTCTGAGTCGAGCCTTACCGTGGATGGAACCGAATAAATGATACGCTTCAAAGATGTATGTAATCACTAGTTTTTCTCCCACGATGATCCATCCTATTCCTTTCTTTACTTTGGTGGCTCGGTCCTTTCCACTTGAACGGAACACGACTGGATGGGTTACTTCAGTGAAATAGTTAGCCGACGAGACCGCCAGGACTGTCGGCAACCTCGGGTACCAATGGTACTGAGATACCCGAGCTTGTGTGGTCAAAATAGACACCCCGTATTATTTTTCAAAAGGTTATATATTTTGAGTCAATATAACTGTGACACGAACTGACCGAAAAATGGATTGTCCAATCTGATACAGTACCGTAATGCACTACAAGAATAACGTATCACACTCCTGTGACACCTACCAGAAAAGTTATCCAAGAAAAAAGAATAAACCCTGAATATTGCTTAAAAATATGCTGAACAATATAAATTATCACAACCGATACTCATTTCTCCAAATACGGGCAATGTGTCATGGTTCAGCGAGTCCCAGGACTAACTTTTAGTCATGCTGGTAGCCGACGGTCTGAACCAGTCCTGACTGCTGACTGATTTACAGAGGCTACAAGGTCAACCACACATCTAGACCCTGCCATCTTATACGCCACATGCTGCGAGACTCTGATATAAAAATTTCAAAATATCCTTATTTCTTCCACATCTATCACCATGAAACCACTTTCCATTAATTAAACCAATCATTCTATTTATTATAATAGGAAGACAATAGTGAACCAAATCTGTTTGACCCTGGAACTCTTGATAAAGATGATGAAAATGACATTCTCGAGGTATTTGGCTGTTCGTTCTATCTCAACAGCAAGAACTCACTATCCCATAGGTTGAGGTACTATCAACTTCGCACGTCGCGGAATTTAACTATGACGAGGTTAGCGATCACTTTGTTCTTCTTCCATCGTGCTGACATTGCTGCAGGCACCGTCCCCTGTTCCGTCCATCTGTTCTGGTGAGAACGAGGTGTTACCCCATGACATATCCAATACTGTACCAAAGCCCTCAGATGATGCACTGATGAACTCCCCGCCCGAGACAACGGTGAAAGAAACTGTCGATACTTCAAAGGCATCTCTGGATGTCTCCGCACTCAGGAGGTTGATGCAGAAGATTAGAAGAGGAAATAAGGACCTGGATTTGCAAGAGTCCAATCGAGTTTCTGGAAATTTGCGCGAGTGGGACGAGGGTAAATTCCATTCACATTCGCCAGAGGGGGTGGACCATACGAATGCAGGGCCATCGAGAATTGCCGCTGGTTGACCCATACGAGTGGGTATTCTTCCCTGTTCGAGACGACCGGACCCAGTGTGTTTAACATATCATAGCGAGTGGTCGCAAAACCCGTCATAAGATCACGGGTTCGTTATTCCGTCCAACTCTACACTAGCACTCATCGAACATTGCAGCCCAAATCGCCTTCCAAGGCTGCTGACCACAACCATCGGAAGAAGGATGGGTCTCGCAGTGGACAAGGCCCTGCAAATACAAAGAAATCCGACAGTCTGTTTTTTTTCTCGTGATTATGCATCATGTCATGATGGCTCATTTCTCATCAGACACCACAAGTGAATGACTCATCTCAAGACCCCCCTGGGACAGTGTATCCAACGGTGCGCATGCTTTCATCTACTGATCTTCACATTAGGTCACCATCAGCGACGATACGACAAGACCGTCCTCTCGATTACATTCCCTTCGTGGATGTGCTTTGGCTCTGGCACTGGAGACGGACTGCACGGATCCATGTGACTTAATGCAATGTACCTTGCCGACAGTCGTGTTTGAAGCCGTGTGCTCGCGATCAAGCTCCATTGTTTTGGCGTAGACGCCTTTTGCATTCATTCATTTTAATGACTTAATGGGATAATCTGCAGGACATAACTGAGTTCATAAGAGTGGGCCGACTGGCACCAAGAGAGGACTACTTGAACAGCGGCTTGATACCATGTGGCTTGGTGATTTCCTGCACCAGTTCTTCGTGACGGTGTGCAACATGGTACAAGGGGTTAGACGGAGCATCTCTCCCCTTCATTGCCGATGCAACATTTCGCTGAGCATGTTCGCGACGGGCGGGGCGAGCGGTGTAGCCCAGACTGTCAACCTCACATTTTTTTAACATCCAATTAGTATGGGCGGCTGAGAGGGTGTGTGATCTAGTTGGCAAAGCGGGATAATCATAACCCAAAAAGTCATTTGCGTCAGTTGGTATGAATGACAATATCGGATTTATTCAAGACTGCAACGTCGACGTGGCGTTGAACCATGAAGCAATGAAAACGTTGGGTGTCCTGGTTAGCAGGGTCCGTTTTGACGTGCACGTTCCAAACGCTAGATGGTATCTGGTCAAGAGGTAGTCATCGATTGATTGGATAGCGTGGACCGCGGACGGTGAGATACTGGCAGATACACTCTAATGCGGGTCGTAAGCTCCTGGCCAGCCAAGATGATGAGCACTCGCGAGTCACAGAAAAACTAGCCTTAGAGACAAGGGAGGGTTTCACCAATGTTGTCCACTTATTTATTTGATCATTGCAGCGAATAGGATATGAGTAGAATAAGCGTCAAAGACACGAGGCGTCCGCGACTCACATAAAGAACAAAGAAATGTGTTTCACGACTCACACTGTGCTCCACGAGTAAACCAAAACACCTCGTTCTTCCACTTTTCGAAGCCAGCTACTGTGTACCATCGAGAGGATGTCGTTGCCAAAGATCAGTGGGTAGACATTGTGAGGAACGATAGCGTCAAATGCTGACAATTCTGCAAGACCTGATAACAGTTCTTGACATAGGTTACAATGGTGGAGTATGGGCAATTGCTTTTCAGCCTGACAAAACCCACCTTTTGAGTGGAAATAGTTATGGTATTCGACGCTGGCGACTCACAGACGGTCAAGAGGTCGGACGGCAGACTGGACTCGACGTGAGCGCCATTTCAGTGTCGAAGGATCAGAAGTGGATAGTGTATGGAGCAGGGGAGGGTGCAAGCGTGTGGGATGTAGAGCTGCAAGAAAAGGTCGTTGGCGTAGAAAAAGGAAGTAATGTGTATGTGGTCGACATTTCCAGCGATTCGACCAGATTCGTCACTGGGACTTTGTCCGAAGAAGCAAGCATTTGGAGTCTCACAAGTGGAGAAAGACTCGTCGGTCCCCTCCAACATGACCATACTGTCACTGGAATCCGATTCTCGCCAGACAGCGAGCGCATCGCGACTACCTGCTTCGGTGGCTCCATCCGCATTTTCAATAGTCTCACTGGCGACAAACTCATCCACATTGAGACTGTCACTCCCTCATTTTTGCCAATCACTCCCCTGGCATGGACTCATGATGGCCAGTGCATTTTTGCCACATTGAAGGGCAAGGGAGTTGAATCTTTCTCTGCATCCACTGGGTTGCAACTTGCTGAATCACCAGCTCTTGGCAACGTTGACTCCATCGCTCTAGCTGGTAATGGGAAATTCATCGCCACTTTTGTATCGAACTCTATTTCTTTCCTGGACGCAACGACGCTCTCCCGGATTGACCCAATAGTTGAGGGTGATGGCGAGATATACTCAGTTGCCATCTCCCTGGACAACAAATATCTTGCAACTGGACAAGAAGACGGAAAAATCACGATTCGCAACCTCGGTGATATTCTGCCGGACGTTTATGGTCCTTTTCCTGTGAGCACTTTTCTATTTACATTATTTGACAAGCAACCTCATCCCATCGCTGTTAGGTACCTACACATGAACAACGACCAGACAGACAGCCTTCAATCTTGGGTAGTGAGAACAACAAACAATATGATTCTGTCCCAATAGTAGGACTTGCTCCTATACACTAAGTCGAGTCACGCTAACTACGTCATGCACCTGTGCTAGGAAGACAATAGTGAGTCAAATCCGCTTGAGCCTGGAGCCCATAACAGAGGTGGTGATGATCTTCTCGATGTACTTTTTGTTCTTGCTATCTCAACCGCGAGAACTCACTCTCCCATAGGTCGAGGTACCATCAACTTCGCGCGCCGCGGAATTCAACTATGATGAAGTTAGTGATCACGTTGTTCTTCTCCCTTCGTGCTGACATTGCCTCAGGCACTGTCCCCCATTTCGTCCATTCGTTCTGGTGAGAACGAGGTACCACCGCTTGGCACATCCGATGCCAGACCAAAGTGCTCAGATGACGCACCGATGAACTCCCCTCCTGAAGCAACTGTGAAAGAAATTGTCGATGCTCTTAAGGGATCTCGGGACGTCACTTCATTCAGAAAACTGATCCAGAAGATTAGAGGAGGTAATAAGAGCGCGAGTTCGCAAGGGTCTGATCAAGTTCCTAGAATGTTGCATAGGCAGCCTGAGGGTCTATCTCGTTTGCATTCACCGGAGAGAGTGGGTCCCATGAATACCAAGCCATCGAGAATAGCGGCAGGTCGACCCATACGAGTGAGTACGCTTCCCTGTTCAAGACGACCGGATCCGGTGTACTTAACATATCATAGCGAGTGGTCGCGAAACCCGTCATAAGACCACGGGTTCGTTATTCCTTCAAACTCTACGCTAGTATTTATCAGACACTGCAGCCCGAATCGCCTTCCAAGGCCGCTGAACACAGCCACCAGAAGGACGGGCCTCGTAGTGGACAAGGTCCCACAAATACAAAAAAATCTGACACAGTTCGCCCTTGCTCATCGTCATATATGTTATGATAATTCATTTCCTATAGGTACGACAAGTGAATAACCCATCTCAAGACCCCCCTGGGACAGTTTATATAACGGTGCGTACCCTTCCGTTTACTGACCTATCGTGCTTATACTAGATCATCATCAGCAACGATCGGACAAGACCATCCTTTCGATCGCGTTTCCTTCGTGGATGTGTTGTAGCCCTGCTACTGGAGATGGGACACATGGATCCAGGTGACACCGAGACTTGATAAATATGTACTATCCCTGTCGACATTCATGGTCGAAGATGCATGCTCGCAATCTAGCTCTGTAGGTCGGGCGGAGAAGTCTCATTTATTTATTTATTTGACTGTAATGGAACAATCGGTAGGAAAAAAATAGAGTTCATAAGAGCGGACCGATTGGCCTCGAGAACGGCAGCCCGGTCTCACGTGACTTGGCGACAACCCTTTGCTTGCTAAAATCGACCCACTCATCCTTTCGTTCCCCGCAGAATATGGCTGTTCATAGTCCGCCAGTGCGGGCTAGTTCACTCAACCACTCCTTTTTCCCTTTGGACTGTCCCGTCAATTCGTACTCGAGAAGAAGAGGGTTCCAGCACCAACAACTTTCTAGACGGTTTGATTTTAGAATTATAGGTAGAAGCGTGACTACACCTTATTTTCTGCTTTATTTCTTTCACGCGGGTTTGGTTTTTCAGTGTCGTTCTTGGCCTGTAACCTGTTGATCTATCCGGTGCTCTACGCGAGGATAGATACTCATGATGACACTGAGCGCCATCAGTTTTTGCTATCGCGTCAGTTCCCGCACCTCCGTCACTATTACTTTCCCTATGGTAGGGCGTTTGGCGTAAATCTATAAAACTCATATGCACGTGCGTCATGTTCTGAGCTTGAACGCCGTACTTGACTTATTTCCGCATCACCAGCGAGATGCATATTTCCGTGTTCGAGGCCAGCCCCAATACTGTATTCATTCATCTTTCCGAGTTCTGACTCAGTACTTGCATGTGAAATACCACCATGGGACGGAGAGTGTGCCAAAAGGTGAACTGCCGTGAGTTTCATTCCTCGGTACCAAAAGATGGGAACGGAGAGGGACATGAAGGAGAATGGCCCAGATCAGTGTCTTCAGTGACAGGGCGGTGATGTGGTGGACAGGACATGTGAAATGCGAGGCATCCAGTGGGACGTTTGAGGCACGGCGTTTCTTGGTACGTAGCCTTTGTCCCGATCGTTTGTAATGCTCATCTGGTCTTTATAGATCCTGTGTCCATCCAAAAGTAGTCGCATTCCTGAATAGCCACATAATGTCATCTTGTTTCTGGTATCCATCCGGGTGTTCAGACTTGATCATCGGTACAAAGCTTCTCTGCCGTGGGTCGGAATATCGTTGGACACCAATCACTGGCAAGTCAATACAACTGACGTCTGATCGATCGACGGACCATTTGAAACCGATTAGGGAAATATGCGTTGCATTTTCGCTTATCCTAGATGGACAGGCGCGTAGACATTTGTTCAGAGCGGGTGTAGGTACTGTCTCGCAACCGTGATGGGCAGGGATGACCCGATCAGACGTCGATATCACCTCTCAAAACTATCCGTTTCGGACGTGCACGTGAGCGCAGACTCCCATGGCAACTCTTCGTGCGTCTGAATGCATACCTCTGCAACATGTAGTCATGATGCTCACCTATCTTTTGAATGTGGAGTGCCTGTTGGCAAGGCCGTACTTTGGGTCTTCAATAGGTTTGCGACACCGACCAGATCACACATGCACAGGAGAGGCACCCTAGAGATGATCGCTACATCATGCAAATGATGAACCAGAGCATTACAAGGAATATGGTTATGAAGAAATACAAGGTCGGACAAGAAGAACAGTGGTCGATCAAAGGCGTACGTTGTATCGACTCACCTGGGTCCGTGCGTCCCATCCCATGTACTAGAGCCAAGGCACATCCACGAAGGATATGCAATCGAAAGGATGGACCTGGACAGCTTCTTTTGAGTCTGCAGGACCTTGTCCGCTGCTGGACGCATCCTTCTGACGGCTATGGTTAGCACTCTTGGAGGATGTTGTAGGCTGTGATGGCCGATGAGTGCCTGTACGCAGATCTGAAGAACGACCAACTTTCGATTTCACGACAGATTTTGCGACTGCCCACTTTGGAGACTATGTTAGAAACACTGCATCCAGTGTTCTAGTACAGATGAGTACTCACCGGTACACTTTGTCCCGCAATCATCTTCGATAGTCCTGCATCTGTGGGGCCAGCTCTCACTGGAGAATGTGAATGAGGTGTACGCGATTCTCTGAGAACTCCATTGTAATCACGCGAACCCAGCTCCTTGTTGTCCCTCTTAATCCTTCGAACCCACTTCGTAAATGTGGAGAAGTCCCGAGATGCCTTGGAAGTATCGACGGTTTCCTGCACAGTTGCCTCAAGAGGGGATCCTCTTGGCGCATTATCTGAGGACTGCGGTGAAGTATCCGGTGTGCCAGGCAGCAGTACCTCGTCCTCACCAGAGTGAGCAGAGGGGACGGGGGATGGTGCCCGCGGCCGTGTCGAAATAAAGGGAGTAAAAGATGTAGCAGTCACATACCTCGTCATAAGTTAACTCGGCATCGCGCGAATTTGACAGTACCGCGACCTATATAGCCATGATAAGACCTCGAGATCGTATTCGCCACCTCCACTCTGCAGACAGAGCGAGAGATCTGACATCATGATTAGTAGCACCGAGAATTGGCGACTCGCCGAGCTGCAACCCAGTGGATGTATCGAGAGATCTGACTTTGCTGTCCGCTAACATCAAAGGACCATGCAACCGGAGTTGGGGCAGAAAAAAAAGGGCTGGTGGCTTTGATACTGGTGAGTTCATCACCTGTATAACTGTCAAACGCACAAATGGGGTGGTCATCTCTGTAGACAGCAGTGGCAATGCGCTGGCCATCTGGTGAGAACTTGATTATTCCACTGATGATATTCTTGTGTCGGAGAGGGTCAAGGAGCCTCACCCCACCTGCGAGGCTCTAGATACTTGCTTCATTGCGTATCGACCTGTTAGCAAGTCGGGTCGAATCCAAGGAAACGTCGACCGCAGACACGCCGATTTCTTCCACAGTGATGACCATCTCTCTCAATTCTTCGTCCCACACACTTACGGCCTTTCGCTCAACCCCACACATAACATTTACATATTTGAGCAGAGCATCTTGTCAGCAGGGAATGGACAAATTGGCAAGTCCATGTTGATGGAAAGGGTCCAAAAAGAATAGGGGAAATGTAGATGCAAGTGTGAGATGTGTAGAGACGGCACAGCAGAAATTACTACCGCCGGAGAGTTTTTGCGTGTCACCAAGTCATGTGAGTCACGTGGTACCAGGACGACCACCTACCAAAGCTCTAATCTCGTCTTGCTGGTCCACCTTTATGGACTCCATCAAATTTCCCATTGGAATGAAATAAACAAAGTGTGAAGGAAAGGTTGATACCTAGACTATGGAGCCAGTTTGCGAGCATGCGTCCTCAAACACAACTGTTGGCAAGGCGGATATAGCATCAAGTCATCTGGATCCATGCGTCCCATCTCCTGTCCGAGAACCAAAACACATCCACACAGGAAGTGCAATGGAAAGAATAGCCCTTTCTGATTCCCGCTGATGTGCCCCAGTAAGATTCTGACGGGTCAATGAACAGGAAATACACACCGTTACGTGGACCGCCCCAATGGGACGCTGAGAGGGATCGTTCACTTGTTGTGGCTATAGGAAATGAGCTCTCACGACATGACGACGAGAAATGACAGACCGAGATAGCTTCATTTGGGTCAGCAGGTCCCTGTCCACCGCGAGACGTATCCTTCTTCCGGTGACTGTGGTCAGCAGCCTTGGAAGGTGATTTGGGCTGCAATGTCCAATGAGTGCTAGTGTAGAGTTTGAAGGAAGAACGAACCCGTGGTCCCAAGACAGGTTTCGCGACCACTCGCTATGATACGTCAAACATACCATCTCAACGAGAGAAGAACACTCACTGGTATGGGTCGACCTGCAGCCATTCTCGATGGCCCCGCACTCGTGGGACCCACTCTCTCCGGCGAATGTGAATGAGATCGACCTGAATTCTGCCTACGTGACTCTCCGAGAACTCGATCAGACCCTTGCGACCTCAGGTCCTTGTTACCTCTCCTAATCCTCTGCAACAACCTTCTCAACATGGAGACATCCTGTGATCCCTCGGGAGTATCGACATTTTCTTTCGCAGTTACCTCAGGAGGAGAGGTCATCAGTGCGTCATTTGAGGCCTTTGGTACAGCATTGGATGTGCCATGCGGTAGCACCTCGTTCTCACCAGAACGGATGGACAAAACGGGGGACGGTGCCTGCGGCAATGTCAGCACAGAGGAAGAAGAACAATGTGATCACCAACCTCGTCATAGTCGAATTCCGCTGCGTGCGAAGTTGATGGTACCTCGACCTATGGGATAGTGAGTTCTCGCTCTTGAGATAGAACGAACAGCCGAATACCTCGAGAACCTCATTTTCATCACCTCCATCACGAGTCCCGGAATCGAGCGGATTTGGTTCACTATTGTCTTCCTAGTACAGGTGCACAACATAG
>JBBPJS010000348.1:0-18110 GCA_038088835.1 Singerocomus rubriflavus
TTCGTTCAGATTGACCATTGCTCTGCGGATGGTACGCTGTGGAGATTTTCTGAGAAATCTGAAGAAGAGAACATAAAGAAGAAGTGAAGTCCGAGATAAACTGTGTTCCACGGTCTGAAACAATAGAAGATGGTAGACCATGGAAACACCAAACATAGTTCCTGAAAAGAATAGCCAGCTCCTTGGATGAGATAGTTTTCGCACAAGGGATAAAGATGACTTTCTTGGAGAATCAATCAATGATTACACAGATTGCATCTTTCCCATTAATGCATGGAAAACCGGAAACAAAGTCGACGGATAAATCTTGCCAAGGTTTGGTTGCAATAGGTAATGGTAGTGGAACTACACCGGACTGATGTTGCTTTCCTTTAGATATTGCACAAACTTGACAAGAAGATAGATATTGTTTAACGTCTTTGGCAATTCCAGGCCAAGTGAACGTTCTAGATAGGAGATGCAAGGTATGAGCTTGACCTGCATGCCCTGCCAATGGAGAATCATGATATAGAGAAAGGCATTGAGATCGCAGTTCTTGAGGAACATAGATCTTGTTCTCCTTATCCATAAATACCCCAGATTGAAATACAAAAGCCGGAGATAAGGCATCGGTCATTGAACTAGTAGCTCGTTTGACGTCTTCCATGAACGGCGAAGAGAGTTGTATGTTTAAGTTAAATACTTTAGGTGGAAGAATGGTGATATTGGTGTTTATTTTTTCGGCTGCATCACCATAATCAGGGTGTCTGGATAGGGCGTCGGCTCTTCCATTCTGAGTTCCTGGTTTATATGTGATGGTGAAGTTATATTCTAATAAAACGGCATGCCATCTTGCTTGTCGAGCGGACAAGTCTTGTGGCTTTTTCCAGAATTCCAGATTCTTGTGATCTGTCCAAATGTCGAAATGGGTAAGACCTAATAAATAGTGACGCCACTCTTGCAGTGCACGAATAATAGCCAATAGCTCTTTGTCATAGATAGGATAGTTCCGTTCCTCCTTTGAGAAAGAATGAGAATAAAAAGCGCAAGGTCGCCATAGTCCATCATCACATTGTTGAGATAGTACAGCCCCTGTGGCAAGATCAGAAGCATCAGCTTCTACTCTCATGGGTTTTGTAGTATCTGGAAAAACAAGCAAGGGGGCTTTTGTGAAGCAATCTTTCAGCATTTCAAATGCTTCTTGCTGTGCCTTTCCCCATGTGAATTCTTGATCTTTCTTCGTCAACGAAGTAAGAGGCTTAGAGATTTCGGCGAAATCTTGAATGAAACGATGATAATAATTACATAGTCCAAGGAAGGACTGGACGTCTTTAAGTCTTCGTGGTATAGGCCAATCTAGAATGGCGTCTACTTTGCCTTTTTGCATTTCAACACCTTTTTTAGATACAACCATTCCTAAAAAGTCTACTTTCTCCTGAGAAAAGTGACATTTTGATGGTTTGGCGTAAAGATCATTATCACGTAGATGTTGCAGTACTTCTCGTACAATAGCCTCGTGTTCTTCCTTGGTTTTATTCTTCGTGAAGATGTTCACGTTGTCTAGATATATGAGGACACAAACCCACATGTCGTTGTAAATGTCGTTCATCATCTGCTGGAATGTTGCAGGTGAATTAGTCATGCCAAAGTACATGACAAGGGGTTCGTAAGATCCTTCTGGAGTGACGAAGGCTCCTTTCCATTCGTCTCCTTCCTTGATACGGACATTGTTATATCCCCATCTAAGATCTAGCATAGTGAACATATCGGCACCTTTAAGCCGATCTATAAGTGTAGAAATGAGGGGTAGTGGATATGCGTTTTTGATGGTGCCTTCGTTGAGGTAACGATAATCCATAACCATCCATTTCTTTCCATCTTTCTTTGGTATAAAGAAGACGGGAGCTGTTTGAGGAGACTTTGAAGGTCGTATGTATCCTTTTTTCAGTTCTTTTTGCAAGAAGGTTCTTACTTCTTCCTGTTCTGTTTCTGAAAGGGGAATAACACGACCCTTCTTTGGTACGAAGTCTGG
Organism: Singerocomus rubriflavus; assembly: GCA_038088835.1. Lineage (NCBI taxonomy): Eukaryota > Fungi > Basidiomycota > Agaricomycetes > Boletales > Boletaceae > Singerocomus > Singerocomus rubriflavus. The sequence goes on from JBBPJS010000348.1 coordinate 2,012, forward strand.
TTTTAGATCTATGCCGTGATCCCAGGGCTTTCGTTCTGGCATTCTTGTAGATTCGGATTCGGAAAATACATCCAAGAAATCATGATAAGCTGCGGGGACAGCCTTCTTTAATTCTTGTTCTTCTTCCTTAGAAATGGTGCGTATCGCGGTAGTAAGATTACTGTATTCTTGACAGTGTGTCGTACAGCGAGGGAAGGTAATAGTTTTTTGGACCCAGTCGATATCAGGATTGTGCCTAGCGAGCCAGTCATATCCAATGATAATTTGATGGGTTCCTAAAGTGGAGACTAATGCATCTAACATCTCTGTGTGTCCTTGTAGAGTTATGGCAATAGTGACGTAATGCCGTAACGTTCCTTGAGTGTTGATAGATCCATCGGCATTGATAGCTTCTAGAGGTCTAGCCAATGGTTTCTTTTCCAAAGCGTATTGTTCAACAACTTTGGAGTTGATGAACGTATTGCAAGCTCCCGAATCTAATAGAGCTTTGAGAGATACCAACCGATCTTGTCCCTGATATATAAAGTTGATGTTACATGGAATGTTAAACTCTCCATGGTGAGCGAGGGTTTTGCTATTTTCTGTAGGGGGTTTATAATTTAATGATGCGATACAAACTGACCTTATAAAGGAATTAAGCACACTATGTTTCTTTTCCGGTGCCACGCTCTCTCGAGACGCCTTTACGGAAATACCAAACGCACATTTTATTGCAGTGTCCAATTCTGAACTATCAAAGTCAGAACATACACTAGTAGAAACGGACCTTGGTAACACTATTGTCCTTCGACCAAAGTTACCCCTATCAACTTTAGTCGATTTTAATTTAAAGAAACTTTCGAAGCGTTCTTTGCTTTTTCTTCAGAGGCAATCCTATCTCTCCAATAGGCCTCTGCTTCTTCCGTAGTATATTGAGCTCGTGACGCCATGATTTGGGAAGAAGAGACCACTTGAGCTGCCACAGCAGCAGAATCTCTCATATCATAGAGTTGAGCTGCATGCCAACCGTTGGCATCTGGTTGCGCTGAGAATTCCGTTCCGACCATGTAGTTTTGCACATAATCGGCAGGAGGTACATAATTACCCCACTGATCGTATGTGCCTTGTTGACGTACTGGGAATCAACGAGGCAATTTACAGTCACGAGCGATGTGACCCAATCCGTTGCAGTTATAACACTGCACGTTTGGATTTGTCGGATTTTTTGAGGGGAATCGGGCTGGATCACAGTTCGTGATTGGACGAGTTTGTTGGGCACCAATGTCCATTGGTGCTCCTCTGCCGGGCTGTGTTCCGACCGCGGTGAATTTAGGGTTGTTAGGAGGTGGTCGTGCGGACAGGTTATAAAGACGCAGAGTGAATGGTGGTCGAGTGAAGGGGGCGTTGGGACGAGTCATGACTTGAGGTCTGAATGTAGAAAAGTTCCCTCTCTCTTCCTTTTCTTTTTCGAACGCTAGTCCTACTTTCTTAACAAGTTCCTTAAAGTCTTCATAGGACGCTTCGGAGTCTTGTAAATTTACTTGATGGTAGATTGGTCGATCCACCAAGCGTTTCAATAGAGTGAGGGCATGGTCTTCTGATATTTCAGCTTCTTTCGCCAGTAACTCAAACCGGCTGAGCCACTCGAAAGTATTTTGTCTGCCTTGCGTCAAACGCTCTAATTTGGAAAGTTGTTCGTGGGCGAGAGAATCGATCTGGAAGTAACGGCTGAACTCTTTCTTTAGACCTTTCATGGTTGGCCACGCCAGGTCTCCTTGTGGGAACCTGATGAGTTCCTTGCCATCTTTATCTAGTCGTGGCTTCTTTTCAAGTTCTTCGTACTCTTCCAGTTTCAATCTGGCAAAGAGCTGTGCCTTTGTTCCTTCCAGTCTTGATAGTACGGCTACAACCCGGAGCTTATCTGTATTCCAGGTCTGCATGGACTGCCACAAATCTACTTTCGTCATTCAAAGCTTGTATGTGTCTCTTTTGCCATCCCAGTTACCGGGATCTGCTATTTTCTTTGTGACATCTTTGGATGAACTGTTTTGGTTCATCTGGGCTGTTATAGCAGTGAGCTGAGCGAGGATATCTATGAGTTGTTGTTCCGCAGACATTGTTGGAGGAGGTACTGAGAAGTCTTGATAAACGGATTGTTCGAGTTCCGGTGCAGGAGGAGTAGGAGACTCAGAGTCGTCCTGATCGTAACCTTCGAAATCTCGAAATTGGGAAAAGGAAGACATTGTTATTGATTACAAAAGATCTCCTAAGCCTATCTTTCAAGGCTTACTCGATCCTAGGTATGTTACGGTTACGGAGTTGGTACGATTTACGCGAGGGGTATTTCTTTTTTGCCTTGAGCGTCTCAAGACGGTGCCTGATTCTTTCTTTCTTCTCTTTCAGGGCTTTCACCGCTGAGAGCTGAATCTCAAGGTCTATCAGAGTATCCGAGAGACGGGCTTTCTCTCGTTCAACAAAAAACGTGTAGGCTGCTTGCCTAAAACGAGTTCCTTGCGCCCACCTAACCCACTCGTGATGAGCTGCTGGTTCTTCCAACCAAAGGCGATCTATCTGTGCCTTATCTGCGGGGTGAATGAATTCTTCACTACCGAGATAATCTTCGATCTCTGAGGTAGCACGACGGGTTCGCGGGTACTGAAGTTCGGGGGTTATGGGTCTTTGCACAAATTGGTGATCCAACAAATTAGGAACTCTGTTTAGGAGCTCCCAACCTGTTTGCTGGGCGGGATGATCGTTCGGATCGGTACCAAACGCCGGATCTCTGTAGAACCATGGCGATGGGGGACGAGGAGTGGGAGAGCGGACCCGAAGGTCGGGATCTTGGAAGAAAAGTGGAGAAGTTCGATGCTGTGGGTTCACTAAATCGGAAAAGACCAGGCAAGGTAAACAAGCCTAATCCAAGTGTTATGACGGTGGTACTATACTCGTATAGAACAACCCTTGAGTGGTCTTCATAGAACGATGGTACGATGGAACGGTAGAAGGAAGATAGTAAGAGGGTAATCCTTAGGTCTCACTTCCTATGAAAGGACGAGTAACCAAATGGATTAGGCTGAGGGACGACAGCCAAAGACAGTCCCTTTATATACTATAGGAAAGTATGCACGGACCAAGTGATGTCATAGATAAGGTGTGAAAAGGAAGCACACCATGAGGACATCAAATGGAAGGGAAGCAACGGAGATTAAAGAGAAGACACGGAAATGAAAAGAAGTCTTTCACGAGACGGAAATGAAAGATAAGGGCCTGGACCTCAACATGAGGTTTCCTGCAGGCATGACATCATTGATGACATCATCGGTCTAGACCAATCATGTGATTGATCATGTGACAAGTCACGTGACCTAGTCATGTGATGCTAGAAGATAAGATAAGATAAACGAAAAGAAAGAAAATCGTACAAGTCCAAAGTATAGTTCGTAACACTTATAAAGGAATTAAGCACACTATGTTTCTTTTCCGGTGCCATGCTCTCTCGAGACGCCTTTACGGAAATTCCGAACGCGCATTTGATTGCAGTGTCCAATTCTGAACTATCAAAGTCAGAACATGCACTAGTAGCTACGGACCTTGGTAAGACTATTGTTTGACGACCAAAGTTACCCCTATCAACTTTAGTTGTATTTAATTTAAAGAAACTTTTGTAGCGTTCTTTGCTTTTTCTTCCGAGGCTATCCTATCCCTCCAATACGCTTCGGCTTCTTCGGTAGTATACTGGGCTTGAGAAGCCATGATCTGTGGGGAAGAGACGGCTTGGGCAGCTACCGCTACCGAGTCTCGCATATCGTATAGTTGCGCCGCGTGCCAACCATTTGCGTCAGGTTGGGTTGAGAACTCTGTCCCTATCATATAGTTTTGGACGTAATCGGCTGGAGGCACATAATTGCCCCATTGATTGTAAGTTCCTTGTTGCCTAACAGGAAATCGTCTAGGCAGTTTACAATCCTTAGCGATGTGTCCTAAACCGTTGCAGTTGTAACACTGCACATTGGGATTGGTGGGATTTTTTGATGGAAATCTCTAAGGATCTCGGTTGGCAATAGGACGTGTTTGCTGGGCCCCAATGTCCATAGGGGCACCTCTATCCGGTTGTGTACCTACAGTGGTAAACTTTGGATTTGTTGGAGGGGGACGTGCAGCTGGGTTATAGAGTCGGGGAGTGAATGGAGGTCTAGTGAATGGAACGTTGGGTCTTGATAACACTTGTGGGGGTCGGAAGGAAGCAAAGCTACCTCGTTCTTCTTTTTCCTTTTCGAGGGCTAATCCAACCTTCTTTACAAGTTCTTTGAACTCCTCATAAGAGGCTTCTGAATCTTGTGAATTTACTTGATGGTAGATGGGACGATCTACCAATCTCTTCAGAAGTGTTAGTGCGTGGTCTTTGGAGATCTCAGCTTTTTTTGCAAGTAGCTCAAACCTGCTGAGCCATTCGAAAGTATTACGTCCACCTTGTGTGAGACGTTCTAACTTGGTAAGCTGTTCATGTGCCAACGAATCGATCTGGAAGTAACGACTGAACTCTTTTTTGAGTCCTTTCATGGTTGGCCATGCTAGATCTCCCTGAGAAAACCCTATTAATTCCTTTCTGTCCTTATCTAGACACGGTTTCTTTTCAAGCTCTTCATATTCCTCTAGCTTTAGTCTTGCGAAGAGCTGAGCTTTTGTCCCTTCTAGTCTAGATAGGATCGCAACGACCCGAAGCTTATCTGAATTCCAAGTTTGCATCGATTGCCATAGATCGATCTTGGTTATCCATAGCTTATAGGTATCTCGTTTGCCGTCCCAGTTACCTGGATTGGCTATCTTTTTCGTAACATCTTTTGCTGAACTGTTTAGATTCATTTGGGCCATTATGGCCGTGAGCTGTGCCAAAATGTCGACGAGTTGCTGTTCGGCAGACATAGTTGATGGCGGAGGTGGGTTGGAAAAGTCTTGGTAAATAGACTGTTCTAATTCTGGTGCAGGTGGAGTGGGAGAGTCAGATTCGTCTTGGTCGTAACCCTCAAAGTCACGAAATTGAGAAAACGAAAACGTATTGATTTATTGTAATGAATCTCCTAGGCCTATCTTTCAAGGCCTACTCGATTCTTGGAACGTGTTGCGGAACCGAAGAGTTCTGCTACTCTGCCAATACAACCCAACCAACCCGGCGGACGACCAGAGATCTCAGTACAGGGCTAAACCATAGATGTCGGATAGAAGAGTGGTGACTAGAACAGTCGATAGGTCTGCGGATAAAGGGAAGGACTGCGCGTCGGGGGATCTTCTGTGTCTAGAACTCCAGGACTACTCTTGCAAGTCCTTGATAGCAATCGTACTCTTACAACGATGCTCTGTCTTCCTCCTAATACCTAACCCCTAACGGGAAAGGCATAATCGTGTTCAGACCTTGGGGCGAGGATTCCGGTCCTTGGGTGATCACGTAGCTATTACCAGGTTGCAACCCTTGAGAACGAAGTCGGTGTCACCGTAGATACGTGGGTATGTTCATATAACCCCAACGTATGTTCCAACGAGAGACGTGGTGCTACTCGTGGCTTAAATATCTGTAGTCTGTAATACTAATATGATAAGATGCAACAGCAGTGAGAGCTTCTATGCATTGCAGGTATAACATCGAGGAATGTTACGATGAGAGTTCCTTGTCACGTAGGTTTGATCTTTATCGGTTCGGTTCTTGATACAATGAATGGGTTCCGTACTTTCATAGGTTCTGGGTTCTGAACTAGACGAGGTACGAGTTGGCTAGCTGGCCTGACGTTGGCGGTTCGGTGATGCTAGGACGATACGATGGAACGATGAGAGGGGAGGGGAGGAGGTTAGCTTTATCTCCAGACGGCTCACTCCCTAGGCTCAGTTAAGAGGGCAGGGCGAATACCATCCTTTACTTGGTCTCATCACTAGGCCACCTTGGTAGGCAGGGTAGGAGCGGAGGAAACAAGTGGATTAGGCTGGGGGAACAGCCTGTACTCATAACCCCTTATATACGTTACAGGAATGTGCACAGACCAAGCTGTACACTAGGGTCTAGGGTATACGGTATTAGTGCTATTGGACGATAAGGTAAAGGGTGTAGTCCATAAGGCAAAGGTTAGGCATTCATATGGAGTGGGAAGATGAAGAGCGGATATGAATGCAGGGAAATAATGTAGAATGGAAGATCGATCACAAGGTGTGACTGATCAAAGAAGGGATCGTGGCAGAGATCCATCTAGGATCTTGCAGGGTCGTGATCGAGATGCAATCTCGATTGGTGATCGTACCGATCGGAGGGAATGACGGAAATGAAGGAAGAGGGATCGAGATTGGAATGGAAGATGTGATCGGTGTGATGTCGTGAAGGAGGTGAAGAGGTGAAGACCAGGGATGTGATACACGTGAAGGGTTAGGGGCGTGATAATGTGAAGGGACGGAGTGGTCACGTAATCAGGGATGAGTCATGATAAGTACTCGTGCAATGCAAGCATGCAGTCATAGTACCGTTGTATCGTTAAGTATCGTACACAATTCGTAACAGGACCTTGAAGAAAACTTTCACATTTAGAAACTGTGTAAATTGTCTATGACAGTTTCTATACTTGTCCAGGTACTGGGGGTAGACATTTTAAAATTATGTCTAGGATCAAATAAGTTTTTGATCATTTCAGGATCTTTACAGAATCATATTGACAATGAAACAGTTTAATATCATGTTGAATATCTCTTGACTTTGATAACTTAATACCTTTGCCTTGAGTTGCATATTTGAGTTCTATATGCATTGAACATTAACAAGAGAAGAAAAACTTGATAAGATCTTCAAAATAAATTTCTTCATCATGATTTGACTTATCCATAGTAATGGGGCATCTAAATATCCAATTTCTTCATTCACAATCTTTCAGAGCTACAGTTCTTGATTCCATCTGGAGTTCTATTTCAACCTGAGCTTTCTGTAGGCATTTCATAGTCAGATATCTTTAACTTTGACTAACTGGGCATATGGCTTCATTACTTCTTGAATCTGAAAAATTCTTGGATCTATCTTGTACATCTTCTCTGGTTCTTGCTTGTGATTCTTTTAACATTATATCAGAATGGAGCTGTAAAGAGAATAAGGAATGTCAAAGGTAGATGTCATCAATAGGGAAATATTGATGAGGGAGTATCAGAGAATGGAAAAGGATCGACATGGTTGAAAAGAATCTTGAGAAGGTGTTACAAATTTGTGTATGAACATGTACAACTTCTGCACTATGACTGCTTGCTTGCATGCATGAGTGCCATAACTTCTCTTTTGTTACAAATTTGTGTATGAACATGTATAACTACTGCACTATAACTGCATGCTTGCACACATGAGTGCCATGACATTCTCTTTTCCTAATCACATGACCTCTCTGTCCCTTCACATTATCACACCCCTAACCCTTCACATGCATCACATTCCTTATCACCTCTTCACATCTTCACATTCATCATGACCTCATCAATTAATCTTCCATTCTGATCTTGATCCCTTCCTTCATCTCCATCATTCCCTCCAATCAGTATGATCACTAATTGAGATTGCATCTTGATCATAAATCCTGCAAGATCCTAGATGGATCTCTGCCATGATCCCACTCCTCAATCATCACATCTTGTAATTGGTCTTCCTCTTTACCCTAGCCTCTACATCTTTATCTCCACTTCTTCCATTCTACAATGAAATGCCTAATGTTTGATATGGACTGAGAACTATACTCTTAGAATTACACCCTTGAGTGGTCTTGAACATTTGGTTTGCTGGTTCAATGAAGAAGATAAAGGATGAGGGCAATCCCTAAGTCTCACTTTACTAGATGTGACAAGTAACCAAATGGATTAGGCTGAGAGACGACAGCCAAAGACAGTCCCTTTATATACTACTACAAAGTGTGCACAGACCAGATGATGTCATAGATAAGGTGTGAAAAGGAAGCACACCTTGTGTCCATCAAATGAAAGAGAAGAGACAAAGATTAAAGAAATGGAAGAGAAGTGAATGGAAATGAAAAGAAGTCTCTTATGAGATAGAAATGAAAAAATAAGAGCCTGGATCTTGACATGAGGTTTTCTGCAGGCATAACATTATTGATGACATTATAGGTCTAGACCAATCATGTGATCAATCAGGTGACCAGTCATATGACCTAGTTATGTGATGCTGAAAGATAAGATAAGATAATGAAAAGAAAAGTAAAATCATACAAGTTCAGTGCAAAGTTCATAACACTTCCCCCCCCTCAAGACTTAGATTTCAGACAAGTCAAGTTTTTATAGGATGAGAAAAGTGATGCAAAATTGAGACCTGAAACATGAAGAGGTTGAGGGGCACTAGGCTGCCAAGCATGATACACCATAATAGCCTCTTTTGCATTATCTAAATGTGCAATAGGCTCCCAGATATGATCTGAGGCATCCCATCCCTTCCAATGAACCAAATAATGGAGTTTCCCCTGTTGAATACAAGAATTGATGATGTAGTTAACTTCATATTCTTCATCACCATCTTCTGTAACCTGAATTGCATTAGAATGCAGAACTGGCTGATCAGAAAGAGGTTCAACATAGGGTTTGATTCGATCCCAATTTATGACTGGATGAATCTTTATACATGACAGTAATTTCAAACACACTGCATTGGGCAAGACATCACAAATCCAATAAGGACCCAGCCATTTTTGAGATAATTTGGGAGAGGGGAAGGGTAACTTGAGATGTTTAGTTAACAACCAAACTTTATCTCCAACAGAAGGGATATAGGTTATGGAAGCATAAGATTGAGAGGCTATATAATTTCATGCATTGGTCAAAGCCTGCTTGACCACTTCATAAGACATTGCACATTCACCAGCAAAACCCAGAAGATCATCTGCAAAGCCCAGATGAGGTACATAATTATGCATGATCACAAAGGGAGTTTTTTCTGTAGCAGAAGAAACAGAATTGTTGTGATGAAACTGGGCCATAGTGACCCAACTAGGCCAGTTTTCTTGTTTCTTTGCGATGAACTTGCGTAAATAAGCAATCAATTCCTAATTGATTCATTCTGTCTGCCCATCCATTTATGGGTGATATGCAGTAGAGATCTTTTGGAAAATATAAAGGAGAACACAAAGGGAGGTTGTGAAGTCTGAAATAAATTGGGTTCTGTGGTTGGAGATGATTGTGGCAGGAAGATCATGGAAACATCAAATAAAGTTATGAAAAAGGATAGCCAGTTCCTTTGATGAAATAGTTTTAGAGCACAGGATAAAGATCACTTCTTTTGAGAAACGATCCATAATAACACAAATGGAATCCTTCCCATGAATAAATGGGAAACCAGAGACAAAGTCAATAGATATATCTTGCCAGGAAACCTATGTGATGGAAAGAGGTAAAGAGGCTACACCCAAAACATGTTGCTTTCTCTTTGTGATATTGCAAGCTTGACACAAAGACAAATAACATTTTATGTCCTTGGTGATTCCAGGCCAATTGAAAGATCTAGTGATTAAGTGGAGTGTATGGGCTTGACCAGCATGTCCCACCAACAGAAAGTCATGATGAAGAGAGAGACATCTACTTTGTAAAGAAGTAGGAATGTAGATTTTATGATTTTGGTCAATAAATACTTGTTGCTAATCATCAAAAGAGAATGTTGAAGGTATGTTATCCTGCATACTAGTCATAGCATGTTGTACCTCTTCAAAGAATGGAGAGGTTAATGAAATATGTTGATTGAATACTTTAAGAGGTAGTATGGTGACATTGGTATTGATTTTTTGGCAGCATCCCCATAGTTAGGGTGGCATAATAATGCATCAGCCTGACCATTTTGAGATCCCAGTTTATAGGTGATTGAAAAGTTGTATTCTAATAAAATAGCATGCCAGCATGTTTGTCTTGCTGATAGATCTTAAGATTTCTTCCAAAACTCCAAGTTTTTGTGATCAGTCCATATGTCGAAATGAGTCAACCCTAATAGATAATAATGCCACTCTTGTAGTGCCCTGATAATAGCAAGCAACTCTTTATCATAGATAGGGTAGTTGCATTCTTCTTTAGAAAATGAATGAGAATAAAAGGCACAGGGTCTTCATAATCTGTCTTCACATTATTGAGATAACACAGTGCCCATAGCTAGATCAGAAGCCTCTGCTTCAATGCACATAGGTTTTGTCATATCTGGAAAGACAAGAAGAGATGCCTTTGTAAAGCATTCTTTTAGCATATCAAATGCCTTTTGTTGGGCTTCATTCCATATAAACTCCTGATCTTTCTTTGTCAAGAAGGTGAGGGGTTTAGATATTTCTGTGAAGTCTTGAATGAACTGGCAATAATAATTACACAGTCCAAGAAAAGATTGCATATTTTTCAATCATCAAGGTGTAGGCCAATCCAGGATAGTGGTTACTTTGCCCTTCTGCATTTCCACTTCTTTTTTGGAAACTACCATTCCTAAGAAGTTGACTTTTGGTTGAGAGAAATGACATTTGGAGGGTTTAGCATAGAAATCATTATCTCTTAGTCTTTGTAACACCTCTCATATGATTGCTTCATGCTACTCCTTGGTTTTGTTTTTTGTAAATATGTTCACATCATCTAGATAGATGAGAATGCAAATCCACATGTCATTATAAATGTCATTCATTATCTGTTGAAATATAGCAGGAGAATTGGTCATGCCAAAATACATGACAAGAGGTTCATAGAATCCTTCAGAGGTTACAAAGGCTTCTTTCCATTTATCTCCTTCCCTGATGTGGACATTATTGTATCCCCATCTAAGATCTAGCATGGTGAACATGTCAGTGCCTTTAAGCCGATCAATGAGCATAGAGATTAGTGGTAGTGGATAGGCATTCTTGATAGTTCCTTTGTTCAAACACCTGTAATTCATGACCATTCATTTCTTTCCATTCTTTTGAGGGATAAAAAACACTGGGGCAGTCTGGGGGGATTTTGAAAGTCAGATATAACCTTTCTTCAACTCCTTTTGCAAAAAGGTATGAACTTCTTCTTGCTCTGCTTCAGAAAGAGGAATAACACGACTTTTTTTTGGGACAAAGTCAGGTTTAAGATTAATGCCATGGTCTCAAGGTTTCCTTTCTGGCATTCTGTTAGATTCGGATTTGGAGAAGACATCAAGGAAATCATAATAAGCTTCTGATATAGCTTTTTTGAGCTCTTATTCTTCTTTCTTTGAGATTGTATGAATTGAGGTGGTAAAGAGGCTATATTGTTGATAGTGTTGTGTACAGCAGGGAAAGGTAATGGTTTTGTGAACCCAATCAAAGTCAGGATTGTGTCTCGAAAGCCAGTCATAACCTATGATGATTTGATGCATTCCTAATGTAGATACTAGTGCATCCAGCATCTTGGTATGACCTTGTAACATAATAGCTATCGTAATATAATGTTGAAGAGTTTCTTGTGTGTTAATTGATTCATCAGCATTGATGGCTTTCAAGGGTCTTGCCAATGGTTTTTTGTCCAACTGATATTGTTCTACAACTTTTAAGTCAATAAAAGTATTGCAAGCCCCAGAATCTAGTAAGGCTTTTAAGGCCACTAAACAGTCTTGACCTTGGTATATGAAGTTGATATTATAGGGAATGTTGAACTCTCCATAATGGGCAAGAGTTTTGCTGTTTTCTGTAGGGGATTTATAATTTACAGAAGCTAATTGTACTAACCTTATAAAGAAATTAAGCACACTATTTTTGTTTTCTGATGCCATGCTCATAGAAGATGCCTTTACAGAAATGCCAAAGGCACATTTGATTGCATTGTCCAATTCAGAACTATCAAAGTCTGAATTTACATTAGTAGTTATAAAACATGGTAAGACAATTGTTCTTTAACCAAAGTTACCCCTATCAACTCTGGTCTGCTTTAATTTAAAGAAACATTTGCAGCTTGTTTGGCCTTCATTTCAGCTTCAATCTTGTCTCATCAATAAGCCTTTGCTTCTTTAGTGATGTACTGTACTCAGAATGCCATGATTTGCAGAGACAACACAGCCTGTGCTGCAATAGCAGCAGAGTCTCTCATGTTATATAGTTGTGCTGCATGCCATTCTTGTGCATCTGGTTGTGCTGAGAACTCTGTACTGACCATATAGTTTTGAACATATTCTTGCAGAGGAACATATTCACCCCATTGATTGTATATCCCTTGTTGTCATATAGGAAATCTCCTTGGCAATTTACAGTCTCGAGCAATATGCCCTAGATCATTGCAGTTGTAGCACTGCATATTAGGGTTTGTGGGTTTTTTTGAGGGGAACTGTTGTGAATCTCTGTTTATAATAGGTCTAGTTTGTTGGGCACCAATATCCATAGGTGCACCATGACCTGGTTGAGTTCCTATCGTGATAAATTTGGGGTTTACAGCTGGGGAATGTGCTGTGGGATTGTAAAGGTGTGGAGTGAAAGGAGATCTGGAACTTGGCATGAATTGAGAATGCTGTGCTATTTGAGGTGGACAAAAGTTGAAGAAACTTCCTTGTTCTTCTTTCTCTTTTTCAAATGCTAAGCCCACCTTCTTCACTAACTTCTTGAATTCTTCATAGGATGCATCTAAGTCCTGTAAATTTACTTGATGGTAGATTGGATGATCTACCAGCTGCTTTAAGAAAGTCAATGCATGATCCTCTGAGATTTCAGCTTCTTTTGCCAGTAGTTCAAACTGGCTGAGCTATTTGAAGGTGTTTCTTTCTCCTTGTGTCAGATATTCTAGTTTGGATAACTGCTCATGAGTCAATGAATCGATTTAAAAGTAACAACTAAACTTCTTTTTTAACTCTTTCATTGTAGGCCATGCTAAGTCTCCTTGCAGAAATCCTACTAGAGCATTTCCTTCTTTATCTAGCCAGGGTTTTTGTTCTGCTTTCTCATATTCTTTGAGTTTGAGTCGCATAAAGAGTTGCACTTTGATTCCTTCCAATTGTGATAGAATGGCCATGACACAAAGCTTGTCACTATTCCATGTCTGCATGCTCTGCCACAGATCTACCTTGGTCATTCATAGCTTATACATATTGCATTTGCCATCCCAATTATCATGATCAGCAATTTTCTTTGTTATGTCCTTACTAGTGCTGTTAGTGTTCATTTGAGCCATAATGGCTATGAATTGGGTGAGGATATCAATGAGTTGTTGTTCGGCCAACATTGTGGGAGGTGGTGGGATGTCTTGGTAAATTGATTGTTCTAAGGGTTCTGTGGGTGGTGTTGCAGCACCTAGCAAAACACTATACTTCTTGCTTCACAAAGACAGGGGCTTGAAGATGTGCAGATACCATGCAGGGTCTTGCCACAGAAACCACACAGACACAAAGTGATGAGGGAAGGTATGATGAGTAAGAGGAGTAATATCCTTAAGGTCTCAACCTTGCTAGGAGGCGAATAACCAAGTGAATTAGACTAAGAGGGATCAGTCGCAATACACCTCATATTTATACTGTACAGAAGTGTGCACAGACCAGCTGATGTCATAGATAAGAGATAGCAAAAATAGAAAAGAAGAAGTGGAGATTAATGCCATGAGGCATCAAAATGGAAGAGAAGGAAAGAAGCAACAGAAATGAAAAGAAGGCTTCTTTTATAGAATGGAAATTAAAGAGGCTATGCTCATAAGGCAGCCTGCATGCATGACATCATTGATCTAGGCCTGATCATGTGATCAATCATGTAACCTGTCACCTGACCTAGTCATGTGATGAAGATAAGATAAAGGAAGATAAGATCAAGAGATTAGATAAAGGAAAAGTGAAGAAAGTGCAAAGGAAATATATGATGTTATAACAGGTGGGGTAGAAGAATTGAACTCTTCTTGATTATATCCCTTGAAGTCACAAAATTGGGAAAAGGACAATGTATTGATTACTTGATTCTAGAAATCTCCTAAGCCTATCTTTCAAGGCTTACTCAATTCTAGGGACATTACAACTACATAGTTGATAAGACTTCCTAGATGGGTACCACTTTTTAGCCTTTAAAGTTTCCAACCTATGCCTAATTCTCTCTTTCTTTTCCTTCAATGCTTTGATGGCAGAGAGTTGGATTTCAAGGTCAATGACAGTATCAGTTAACCTTGCTTGTTCCCTTTTGATGAAAAAGGTAAATGTGGCTTGATGAAAACAAGTACCTTGTGCTCAGTGAACTCACTCATGGTGATTGCTAGGTTCTTCTAAATGTAAGCAGGTGATTTGAGCTTTATCTGCCAGGTGCAGATCTTCTTTGTTTCTGAGATAGTCTTTGATCTCAGAAGTGGCATGCTGTGTGCTGGGATATTGAAGTTGCAGAGTGGGAGGACATTGAACAAATTGGTGATCTCATAGGTTTGGGACTCTGTCTAGTAGTTCCCAACCTGTTTGCTATGCAGGATGGTTATTGGGGTCTGTGCCAAATGCAGGGTCCCTATAGAACCACAGTGATGGTGGATGGGGAGTTGGGGACCTAATATGAAGGTTAGGATCTTGGAAAAACAAAGGGGAAGTACAATGTGGGTCCACTAAATCAGTAAGACCAGGCAAAGTAAATAGCCTAATTCAAGTGATATGGACTGAGAACTATACTCTTAGAATTACATCCTTGAGTGGTCTTGAACATTTGGTTTGCTGGTTCAATGAAGAAGATAAAGGATGAGGGCAATCTCTAGGTCTCACTTCACTAGATGTGACAAGTAACCAAATGGATTAGGCTGAGAGATGACAGTGTTACACCACCTAGGAAACAACTATACTTCTAAAGCAGTGACAGCTAGAGCTTGCAATGCAGACACCATGCAGAGTCTTGCCACAAAGTTCACACAGGCACAAAGATAGAATGGTAGATGAGTAGTGGGTGAGTAGTACTTTTAAGATCTCAACCTTACTAGGAGGTGAATGACCAAGTGGATTAGACTAAGGGGGATTAGTCACAATACACCCTGTATTTATACTACTGTACAATGTGCATGGACCAGGTGACATTATAGATAAGGTGTGAAAAAGAAGAGGCAGAGATTAATGCCTCAAGGCATCAAAATGGAAGAGAAGGAAAAAAGCAACAGAAATGAAAAGAAGGCTTCTTTTATAAATGGAAATAAAACAGGCTATGCCCATGAGGCAACCTGCATGCATGACATCATTGGTCTAGACCTGATCATGTGATCAGTCATGTGATCTGTCACCTGACCTAGTCATGTGATGAAGATAAGATAAAAGATTAGATTAAAAGATTAGATAAAAGAAAAGTGAAGAAAGTGTCAAGAAAATGTACGATGTCATAACACTTCCCCCCCCTCAAGACTTGTATTCCAGATGAGTTGGAGAGTTAGTAACCATAGTAAAGTTCTCATAAGAGTTGAAGAGAAAGTGAAAGTCCATATTTTGCAGATGAATATGACAGGGAGCTGAAGGATTCAACCTGTGAAATTCAGCAATTGCCTCAGGTGCATTCTGAATAGCAGGTTTCCAAGTATTGTCTGAATTGTCCCAACCCCTCCAATGTACCAGATATTGAAGTAAACCATTGTGCATTCAAGAAGCACAAATATGGTCTACTTCATACTCCTCATTACCTTCCTGTGTGATAGTAATTGCATCAGGTTGCAACACTGGCTAACCAGGCAATGTGTCAACATAAGGTTTAACTCTAGAAATGTTAACAACTGGATGAATCCAAAGTCATTTTGGCAGGTCCAATCACAAAGTGTTTGGCAAGATCTCAAGAATCTTATATGGGCTCAACCATTTCTGAGTAAGTTTCTGAGCAGAATAAGGAAGAGTGAGGTTATTTGTAGATAGCCAAACCTATTGGCCTATAATAGGAGTGAAGGTTATGGGAGGGTGTGGAGTGTTTAACATCTTGTGATGTGTCTCTTCAAGTGCCTTTTTTACTTCTGAATAGGCCTTGGTGCATTCCAATCCAAATTCACTGGTACCAGATTCAAAACCTAATTGTGGAGCATAATTGTGGATAATGGAGAAGAGAGTAGTCTTTGTAGCTGTAAAGAGAGAGTTATTATGATGAAATTGAGCTAACTTGAGCCAGTCAAGCCATTGCTCTTGTTTTTTGGCTACAAAGCTGCAAAGATATGCAAGCAATTTTTGGTTTATTCATTC
>JBBPJS010000349.1:0-18103 GCA_038088835.1 Singerocomus rubriflavus
CTTTAGAAATGGTTCATATGAAGGTGGTTAGAAGACTATATTGTTGACAGTGGAGGGTACAATGTGTGAAGGTGATGGTCTTGTTTACCCAATCTATATCAGGGTTGTGTCTAGAGAGCCAGTCATATCCGATGATGATTTGATGAGTGCCTAAGGTGGAAACTAAAGCATTTAGCATCTCTGTGTGTCCTTGCAAGGTGATTGCTATGGTAACATAGTGACATAGCATGCCTTGCATGTTTATGGATCCATCAGCATTGATGGCTTCTAGTGGCCTTGCCAACAGTTTCTTGTCTAGTTGATACTGTTCAACTACCTTTGAATCAATGAATGTATTGCAGGCTTCAGAGTCTAGTAAAGCTTTTAAGATAACTAGACAATCTTGACCTTGATATATAAAGTTGATATTACATGGGATGTTAAACTCTCCATGATGAGCAAGGGTTTTACTGTTTTCTGTAGAAGGTTTATAATTTAAAGAAGTGATTCTTACTGACCTTACAAAGGAATTAAGCATACTATTTTTCTTTTCCAGTGCCACACTTGATTGAGACACCTTTATGAAAATACCAAAAGCACATTTGATTGCATTGTCCAATTTAGAACTAACAAAGTCTGAAGATAAATTAGTACTAACAGCACATGATAAAGTGATTGTCCTTCAACCAAAGTTACCCCTATTAACTTTGGTCTGCTTTAGTTTAAAGAGACACTTTCTGCTTGTTTGGCCTTCATTTTGGCTCCGATCTTGTCTCTTCAATAGGCTTCTGCTTCTTCCATAGTATACTGTGCTTGAGATGTCATGATTTGTGGGGAAGAAATTGCTTGCACTACTACTGCAGCAGAGTCCTGCATGTCATATAACTGGGCTATGTGCCACCCATTTGTGTCAGGTTGTTGGGAGAACTCTGTTCCCACCATATAATTTTGAATGTAATCTTGTGGGGGTACATATTTGCCCCATTGGTTATATGTTTCTTATTACCTGACAGAGAATCATCTGGATAACTTGCAATCCCTTGCAATGTGTCCTAACCCATTATAGTTGTAACACTATACATTTGGATTGGTTGGATTCTTGAAGGGGAATCTTTGAGGATCCCAATTGGCAATTGGTCTGATTTGCTGGGCACTGATGTCCATTGGAGCACCTCTGCCAGGTTGTGTTCCAACAGCTGTGAATTTAGGATTTGCTGCAGGGGGACGTGTAGCTGGGTTATATAATTGTGGGGTAAAGGAAGGTCGTTGATTTGGAGTAAAGGATGGGTGTTGTAACACTTGTGGGGGACAAAAAGAAGCAAAGCTTCCTCATTCTTCCTTTTCCTTTTCAAATGCCAAGCCTACTTTCTTTACAAGTTTTTTGAAATCTTCATATGTGGCATTAGAATCTTGTAAGTTAACTTGATGATAGATTAAGTGGTTGTTGTGGAACCGAAGAGTTCTGCTACTCTGCCAACAACAACCCAACCAACCCAGCAGACAACCAGAGATCTCGGTACAGGGCTTCAACCATAGATGTCGGAATGAGGGATGAGACTAGAACAGTCGATAGGTCTGCGGATATAAGTGAGGACTGCACGTCGGGGGATCTTCTGTATCGTGAACTCCAGGACTACTCTTGCAAGTCCTTGATAGCAATTGTACTCTTGCAACGATGCTCTGTCTTCCTCCTAATACCTAACCCCTAATGGGAAAGGCATAATCGTGTTCGTACCATGGGGCGAGGGTTCCGGTACTTGGGTAATCACATGACTATTACCAGGTTGTCATCCTTAAGAACGAAGGCGGTGTCACCATAGATTCTTGGGTCTGTATGATAACCCCAAAGGATGTTCCAACGAGAGACACGGTGCTACTCGTGGCTTAAATATCTGGGAAGTCCTAAACTAATATGATAAGATCCTTCAGCAGTGAAAGCTTCTCAGGATCGCAGATATAACATCAGGAACGTTACGATGATGATTCTGTCACGTGATCTTTGATAGTGGTTCGGTATTCTTCCAATGAATGAGTTCCGTACTTTCATAGGTTCTGGGTGCTGAACTAGACACAGTACAAGTTGGCTAGCAGGCCTGACGTTGGCGGTTCGGTGTTGCTAGGACGATACGATGGAATGATGAGGGGAGGAGGGAAGGTTAGCTTTATCTCCAGATGGCTCACTCCTAGAGCTCAGTTAAGAGGGCCAGGCGAATACCATCCCTTACTTGATCTGTTGTCACTAGGCCACCTTGGTAGGCAGGGTAGGATGTGAGGAAACAAGTGGATTAGGCTGGGGGAACAGCCAACTCATAACCCCACTACTTATACATTACAGGAAAGGTGCACAGACCAAGCTGTGACCTGGGTCTAGGGTATACGGTATTAGTGCTATTGGCTATACTATATGAAAGGGCAGTGTCCATGAGGAAAACATTAGGCATCTCATATGAAGGAATGGAAGAAGCGGATATGAAGATGCAGGGACTAGGGTAAAGGGGATGATTGATCACAAGATGTGACTGATCGGAAAGGGGATCATGGCAGAGATCCATCTAGGATCTTGCAGAGTCATGATCGAGATGCAATCTCAATATGTGATCATACCGATCGAAGAGTAAGGGTGGAGATGAAGGAAGGGGATCGAGATCGGAATGGAAGATGTGATCGGTGTGAGTTCGTGAAGAGTGTGAAGAGGTGAAGACCGAGGATGTGATGCACATGAAGGGTCAAGGGCGTGATAATGTGAAGGGACGGAGGGGGTCACGTGATCAGGGATGAGTCATGAATAGTACTCGTGCATGCAAGCAAGCAGTCATTGTACTGTCATATCATTAAGTATCGTACACAATTCGTAACAGTGGTCTACCAATTGTTTTAACAATGTAAGTGCATGGTCTTCTGATATTTCAGCTTCTTTGGCTAGAAATTCGAACCTGCTGAGCTATTTGAAGGTGTTACACCCTTCTTGTGTGAGATGCTCAAGTTTGAACAATTGTTTGTGTGCAAGTGTTGCGAAACCAAAGAGTTATGCTACTCTGCCAAACAACCCAACCAACCCGGCAAATGACTAGAGATCTCAGTACAGGGCTTAACCATATGTGTCAAAGGTAAGGGAGATGACTAGGACAGTCTTGAGATCTATGGATAAAGGAAAGGACTGTGCGTCGGGGGATCTTCTGTATCTAGAGCTCCAGGACTACTCTTGCAAGTCCTTGATAGTAACCGTACTCTTGCAACGGTACTCTGGCTTCCTCCTAATATCTAACCCCTAACGGGAAAGGCATAATTGTAGTCAGCTCTTGGGGCAAGGGTTCTGAGCCTTGGGTGATCACATAGCTATTACCAGGTTGCAACCTTTGAGAATGAAGGCAGTGTCACTGTAGATACATGGGTCTGTACAAATACCCCAATGTATGTTTCAACGAGAGACATGATGCTACTTATGGCTTAAATATCTGTAAATGCTGTAACTAATATGATAAGATCCACACAGCAATGAGGGCCTCTCGGGATCGTAGGTATAACATTAGTATTCGGTACGATGGGGAATACGTCACATGGTCTTATATCTTTTAATGGTTCGGTTCTTGATACAACGAATGTCTTCCGTTCTTCTAGATACTGGGTTCTGTACTAGCGCTTGAATGAGCTTGCTGACTGGCCATAATGTTGGCAGTTCGGTACTGTTAGGATTGATGAACAATGGAATAATGAAGAGAGGAGTGAAGGTTAGCTTTATCTCCAGATGGCTCACTCCTAAGGCTCAGTTAAGAGGGCCAGGCGAATACCATCCCTTACTTGTACTTAGTCACTAGGCCACCTTGGTAGGCAGGGTAGGACGTGTGGGTAACAAGTGGATTAGGCTGGGGGAACAGCCCTACTCATAACCCCACTACTTATACGTTACAGGAGTGTGCACAGACCAAGCTGTGACTAGGAGTCTAGGGTATAAGGGATTAATGCTATAGGCTACTAGGGTAAAGGGTATAGTCCATGAGTAAAAGGTTAGGCATTCATATGGAGTGGGAATATGAAGAGCGGATATAAATGCAGAGAGTAAAGTAGAATGGAAGATCGATCACAAGGTGTGACTGATCAAAGAGGGGATCATGGCAGAGATCCATCTAGGATCTTGCAGGGTCATGATCGAGATGCAATCTCGATGAGTGATCGTACCGATCAAAGGGTAAAGGTGGAGATGAAGGAAAAGGATCAAGATCGGAATGGAAGATTGATTGGTGAGGTCGTAACGATGTGAAGGGAGAGGATGTGATGATGTGATAATGTGACAGGGTGAAGAGGTGAAAGTGTGAAGGGATGAAAGAGGTCACATGATCAGGGATGAGTTATGAATAGTACTCATGCATGCAAGCAGGCAGTCATTGTACTGTCATATCGTGCAAGTTTGTACACAAATTCGTAACAGCAAGTGAGTCAATCTGAAAGTACCGACTGAATTCTTTCTTCAGTCCTTTCATTGTTGGCCAAGCCAAATCACCCTGTGGGAATCCTACCAATGTATTCCCTTTCTTATCCATTCTTGGCTTCTTTTCTGCCTCTTTATATTCTTCCAACTTTAGTCTTGCAAAAAGTTGGGCCTTGGTACCTTCTAGTCTTGACAATACTGCAATGACACAGAGCTTATCTGTGTTCCATATTTGCATACTTTGCCATAGATTGACCTTAGTCATCCATAACTTGTAAGTATCTCTTTTGCCATCCCAGTTCCCTGGATCGGCAATCTTTTTGGTTACATTCTTGGTGGTGCTGTTTGAGTTCATTTAAGCCATGATGGCTATAAGTTGGGCGAGAATATCAACAAGTTGTTGTTCTGCCAACATTGTTGAAGGTGGTGCAGGATCTTGGTATATGGATTGATCTAAAGGTTCTGCAGGTGGAGTAGGTGAATCTGATTCTTCTGGTGTGTAACCTTCAAAGTCATGAAATTGGGAAAAAGATGATGTATTGGATTGATTTCAACTAGATATCTCCTAAGCCTATCTTTCAAGGCTTACTCAATTCTAAGGATGTTACGACTATGGAGTTGATAAGACTTCCTAGATGGGTACCTTTTCTTAGCCTTTAGGGTTTCCAATCTGTGCCTAATTCTCTCCTTCTTCTTTTTCAATGCTTTTATGGCAGAGAGTTGGATTTCAAGGTCAATGATGGTGTCAGTTAACCTCACTTGCTCTCTTTCAACAAAAAAGATAAAGGCAGCTTGATGGAAATGGGTACCTTGTGCCCAACAAACCCACTCATAATGGTTACTGGATTCTTCTAAATGTAAGTGAGCAATTTGAGCTTTATCTGCAGGATGCAGATCTTCTTCACTTTTAAGATAGTCTTTGATCTCAAAAGTAGCATGACATATGCTGGGATACTGGAGTGCTGGGGTGGGCAGATGTTGGACAAACTGATAATCTAATAAGTCTGAAACTCTATTGAGTAGTTCCCAGCCTGTTTGCTAAGCCAGGTGGTCATTGAGGTCTGTATCAAATGCTGGATCTCTATAAAATCAGGGCGAAGGTGGATGAGGAGTCAGAGACCTAATATGAAGGTCTGGATCTTGAAAAGACAATGGAGAAGTACAATGAGGATCCACTAGATTGGTCAAAGACCAGGCAAGGTAAAAAGCCTAATTTAAGTGTTATAATGAAAGAACTATACTGATGAAAGTCAACCCTTGAGTGATCTTGAGTACTTGATATGCTGGTTTGATGGAACAATGATAAGAGTAGTAAAAAAGAGGGTAATCCTTAGGCCTCACTTCCTATGAGAGGACAAGTAACCAAATGGATTAGGCTGAGAGACAACAGCCAAAGACAGTCCCTTTATATAAGTACAGAAATAGTGCACGAACCAAGTGATGTCATAGATAAGGTGTGAAAAGGAAGCACACCTCATGTCCATCAAATGGAAAAGAAGAGACAGAGATTAAAAGAATGAAAGAGAAGTAAATGGAAATGAAAAGATAAGGGCCTGGACCTCAACATAAGGTTTCCTGCAGAAATGACATCACTATGATATCATGGTCTAGATGGATCATGTGATGCCTGAAAGATAAGATAAGATAAAAGAAAAGAAAGAGAAATTGCACAAGTCCAAGACAAAGTTTGTAACATAAACCCTATACCTAGAAGAACAGAAGACACTCATTGAAAGAACTCAAACCATCAAAGTACTAAAGATCACATGACGTAACTCTTATCATATCAGTTACTAATGTTATACTTGTTGAGCAATCAGAAAAACACTATACGATCCTGTCTATCTTCCATCACCATAACCCATTAGGCAATTTGGCATCACCAACTAAATCCTAAAGAATGTCCAGAAGAGAGAGTGCTGAACAGCTGAAAAGGGATCAGAATAAAGGAAAGGATGATCTTCATACTTCTTGGTGAACTATTGCATCACCAGTACTATATGAACTATTGCACTATATATGCTTCCTCCTAATACTGCATCCTATGAGTGCAGCATAATCATAGTCAAGCCTTGGGGTGAGGGATCTGGCTCTTGGGTGATCGCATGGCTATCTCCAGATTGCCATCCTTAAAAGCTGATCAAGGGTGCCACCCCATCCTGGGGTCTCCACACAGTTACCCAACAGGATCGTCTTCAAGCCTATAGGCAAGGAGGTACAACTATAAATAGAACACATCAATATGATAAGGGAAGCTGGCAGCATATGCCTATGCAACCTGCAGGTATAACATCCACTTGACTAGTGATTTGTCTTGCATCATATGGGTTTACTACATCAGTTAGTGCCCTCACAGAGATGGGCAGTACTTCACAAAGAATGTGGGCTTCAAGTCATTTTGGCTGTGACTCATTTTAACTGGGTCTTGAGCTTGTATGACCACACAGAATAAGAATAGGAAGGAGAGGTTAAAGTGAGACTGCATTCAAGCAATGCCTTACTTCTAGGCAGTTTAAAGACCAGGTAGGCGAATAGCTACTCTTTTACTTGTTATAGCTTAAACATTATCAGGCCACCTTTGCAGGCAGAGTGAGAGAGATGAACAAGTGGATTTGGCTGGGAGAACACCAGCCCTTGCACAACCCCTTATATATGGTACAAAGATGTGCACAGACCAAGCTGTGACTGGGTCTAGGGTATAATGCTATTAATGCTACTGGTAGATAAAGTAAGGGGTAGAGTCCATGAGGAAAAGGTTAGGCAGGATCCTGAAAAGATCAGAATGGAAAAATACCTGCAGGATCTAATATAAAGGGAAGATCATCACAAGATGTGAATAATCAAAGGAAGAATTGTGGCAGAGATCCCATCAAGGGTTCTGCAGGGTCATGATTAAGATGTTATCTTGATAAGAGATTATACTGATCAGGTGGAAGGGTGGAGATGAAAAAGGCATGGAAGCCTTGAGGATGTGAACAGATCTAAAAATGATCAGTGAGGGGTCATGAGTGTTGTGAGAAAAAGGAAAAGGGGTTAAGAATGTGGAACATGTGATGGAAAAGTGATGGAGTGAAGAGAGGACAAGGTAATCATGTGACCAGGGAAGGTCATAGGATAATAGATAATCATACCCATGTGCTAACACAAAGTACACAGGGTGTAGTCATGCACACACTTGATGACACAAAGTACAAGGTGTGGTTGCAATGTTATAACAATACTGGTGATTCCAAGAGGCTATCATTGCCATGTGGATCTTATCATATTAATTGTATCATGAACTATAGATATTTAAGCCACAAGTAGCACTGCATCTCTCATTGGAACACTGTTGGGATTATTGAACATACCTTCAGTCTACAGTGACACTAACTTCGTTCTCAAGGGTTACAACATGGTAATAGCTATGCAATCACCCAAGTACCAGAATCCTCAACCCAAGGTACAAATATGATTATGCTGCCATGTTAGGTGGTAGTATTAGAAGGAAGACAGAGCATCGTTGCAAGAGTACAATTGCTATCAAGGACTTGCAAGAGTAGTCCTGGAGTTCCTGATTAGAAGATCCCTCTGATGCACCATCCTTTCCTTATTCTGAAAACCCCTGCTGTTTTAGCACCATTCCTTCTATCCAACATCTATGGTTTAGCCCTATACCAAAATCTCTGATCATCCACCAGGTTGGTTGGATTGTTTGACAGTGTAGACAGAACTCTTTGATTCCACAATAGTAATTATGGCAAAGATCCCCTCAAGGATTCTGCAGGGTCATGATCTAGATGAGATGTCATACTGACCAGGAAGAGCAGAAATGAAGGAATAGAAGATGCATCTTAGGCATACACCAATCATAAGGGTGTTGTTATAACATCATATGCATCACTTGTACTTTGTGTTAGCAAGTGCATGCATGACTCTTCCTGCATACTCTGTGTTAGCACATGGGCATGATTATCTATCTTCCCTGGTCACATGACTACTCCATTCCCTCTTCACATTGTCACTCTCCCATCATGTGTTCCACAACCTCAACCTCTCTTCCTTTTTCTCACAATGATCATGACCTCTCACCAATCATCTAGATTCTCTCCCACATCCTCAAGGTGTCCTTACCTTTTTCATCTCTGCCCTTTCCTTCTGATCAGTATAATCTCCTATTGAGATAACATCTCAATTACAACCCTGCAGAATCTTGATGATCTCTGCCATGATTCCTATCCTGATCTTTCACATCTTGTGATTGATCTTCCACTTTACATTAAACCCTGCAGCTTCATGTCCACTTCTTCCATTCCTAATACATGAGGCTGCCTAACCTTTTACTCATGAACTCTACCCTTTACCCTAGAGCCAATAGCAATAATACCATATACTCTAGATAGTAAGTCACAGCTTGGTCTGTGCACTCTCCTGTCCCATATATAAGGGGTTGTGCAAGGGCTAGTGTCCCCCCAGTCAAATCCACTTGTTCACCTCTCCCACTCTGCCTTCACTGGTGGCCTGGTGATGTTTAAGGAACAACAAGTAAAGAGGTAGCTATTTGCCTACCTGGTCTTTGGACTACCCAGGAGTGAGGTATTGCCTGAATGCAGTCTCACCTTATACTTCTCCCTTCTATTTATCTCTGTGTGATCATGCAAGCTTGAGACCTGATCAAGACAATGTCATGGTCAAGACAACTCAAAGCCAATGTTCATTAAAGTATTGCCCATCTTTGTGAGGGCACTAACCTGATGTAGAAACTCCATATGATGCAAGGTCTTATTGCAAGAACCTATGGATGTTATATCTGTGGGTTGCATAGGCATATGCTGCCAGCTTCCCTTATTATATTGATGGTTGTTATTTATTAGTTGTTCCTCCTTGCCTGTGGGCTTAGAGAAGACCTCATTGGGATGCTATATGGAATGCCCTGAGGTGGGGTGGCACCTCTAACCAGCTTTCAAGAATGGCAACTTGGAGATTGTTGAGTGACCAGAGAAACACTATACACAACCCTGCCTATCTTCCATCACCATAACCTGTCAGGTGATCTGGCATCAACAACTGAATCCTTGAGAACATCTGGATAAGAGAATGCTAAACAGCTGAAAGAGGATTGGGGATAAGGAGAAGATGATCTTTATACTTGGCAAACTATTGCATTGCCAGTACTGCAACAAACTATTGCACCATGCATGCTTCCTCCTAATACTACATCCTATGAGTGCAGCATAATCATGGGCGAGCCATGGGGTGAGGAGTCAGGCTCTTAGGTAATCACATGGCTGTCTCCAGGTTGCCATCCTTGAAAGCTGGTCAGGGGTGCCACCCCATCTCAGGGTCAACACACAGTATTCCCAATAAGATCATCTCCAAGCCCACAGGCAAGGAGAAACAACTATAAATACCAATCATTAATATGATAAGAGACCACAGCAGTGTGTGCCTTTAGGACCCACAGGTATAACATCCACAGAGCATTGCAATAATGTCTTGCATTACATAGGTTTTCTATCATCATTAGTGTCCTTTACAAAGAGGGACGATACCACAAAGAATATTGCTACAAGTTGTCTTGACTGTGACATCATCTTGACTGAGTCTTGAGCTTGCATGACCACACAGTAATAAGAATAGAGGGGAGGAGTGAAGGTGAGACTGCATCCAGGCAATGCCTCACTCCCAGGCAGTCTGAAGATCAGGTGAGCAAATAGCTACCTTTTTACTTGCTGTTTCTTGAACATCACTAGGCCACCTTTGCAGGCAAAGTAGGTGAGGTGAACAAGTGAATTTGGCTGGAGGACAACAGCCCTTGCACAACCCCTTATATACAGTACATGAGAGTGCACAGACCAAGCTGTGTCTTGGGTCTAGGGTATAACACTATTAATGCTATTGGTAGATAAGGTAAAGGTAATAGTCCATGAGGTAAAGGTTAGGCATTCATCTAGAGAGAAATGGAAGAGCTAAGATGAATGCAGGGCTTACTGTAGAATGGAAGATTGATCACAAGATGTGAAAGATCTGGAATAGTGATTGTGGCAGAGATCATCAAGATCCTGCAGGGTTGTGATCAAGATAAGCATCTCAATAAGGGATCGTACCAATTGAAGGGTAAAGGTGGAGATGAGAAAGGTGAGGACACCTTGAGGATGTGAAGGGATCTGAGATGATCAGTGTAATGTCATGATAGTCATGAAGAGGTGAAGAGGGTGAAGATGTGAAACATGTGATGAGTAAAGGCATAAAGTGTGAAGGGATGGAGTAGTCACGTGATCAGGGAGAGAGAAGTCATGTGACTTGCAGGTCACGTGATCATGCCCAATGCTAACACAAAGTATGCTGGAAGAGTCATGCATGCACTTGCTAACACAAAGTACAAGTGATGCATATAATGTCATAACAGAGATAGCCATGCAATTATCCAAGAGCCAAAATCCTCACCTCAAGGCTCATTTACAATTATGCCAGCATCTTAGGTCCTGGTATTAGAAGGAAGCATACTCAGTGCAATAGTCTGGATAATACTAACAATGCAATAGTTTGTCGAGAAGTATGAAAATCATCCTCCCCTTATTCCTGATTTCCTTTCTGCTGTTCAAGCATTCTCTCTCTCTGGATGTTCTCTAGGATTCTGTTGGTGATGCCAGATTGCCCAACAGGTTATGGTGATGGAAGATAGGCAGGGTTGTATAAGTGTTTTTTTGATTGCTTAACAGATGTAAAGAGATCTAAAATGATTAGTGTGAAATCATGAAGTTGTGAAAGAGATAAAGAGAGTGAAGATGTGAAAACATGACAGGTAAAGACATGATGTGTGAAGGGAAGGAGTAGTCACATGATCAGGGAAGTCATGTGATCATTAAGTGCAATCAGTACACTGGGAGAAGTCATGAAGATTATAATATGAGTGCCTAACACAAAGTAGCACAGATATTTGCATGATGTCATAACAGCTATGGTAGTTTTAATATGCCATCAATCATCTGAGAAGATCAAATCAGAGTATAATAAGATTAAGATCATGATCATGTGAGCATAGGTTATTTTTTATGCACTGACTTTATATATATCTGAAATCTGGCGGAAATGAAATAAATAGAAGAACAGCATGATATATGGATTGTACTATCTGATTTTGGTCCTCAGATGGTAGCAGAACATCATGGACTGAGGTGTGTGGGTCAGTGTGTGGAAGATGAGTCACATAATCCATGGCCACATGATTGTTTGTATCAGAACTACTGTAGCCAAGGTGAAGCCCAACTTCATCCTCTTGTTCACTCTATTTCTGCCAGATTTCCTTGCCTGAGCCTACTCTGCAAGGTTTCAGGTATAGGGTCAGTGCATGAAAGATGACTTATGCTTACATGACCATGATCTTGATCTTATCACACTCTGATTTGATCTTCTCAGATGATTGATGGTGTACCAAGACTACCGTAGCCGATGTAGCCGAGGTGAGCCCAAGTAGCCGAAGTAAGCGGCAATACGCGAGACAGGAAACACCGAGGAAAACAGGGCCTAATGGTTGCACTAATCCACATGGCCATAAATTGCTGCCGTCACAAAAGCAAAAGTGGAATCTGAGGCATGTAGGACGATACTTTACCTCATTGCCTGTCTGTCTTCGACATGTGAAGTCGGGCAAGCCCCAGCTAAGCTCACTGGCAATTCCGCCAAAATGGTGCCAGATCTAATTCAAGTGACATCGTGACACCAGGGTGTGACAAACTATTTCTTATTTCGACCCGGATGGCGCTCGTTCAACTTCGCAGGATGTTCAATTAATACTACCAAGCGGAAATTGTAGTGGGAAGTGGTTGATTTTGCAGGAGCTACGGACTAGTGAGTATAGTACGCATCAAATTTTCGGATGATATGCCCAGCCATTGAACGATGAACGTTGAACGTCGACAAACACTGACATGCCTGACATCACGATAACATGATACGAGCCAATGATAAACGGCGCGTTCGGCTGAAACGACCAACCCATCAGGATGCAAATCCGGTTGTCAGAATCACATCATCCGAAGCGATGAACGTCACCTGCGTAAACTGTGGAGTACTCCAACCATACCAACTTGCGCCCATGTTCGATATGGAGGTCTTCAAATATGGGTATTGACGGATTCCCACTTTTGGTGGTTCGACTCCACCTACCGCATAGTGCGGCAGCTCATGCCTTGCTGTTTTCTCAACTTGACTCCCACTCTGAGGGCACGTCTGTCCACTCTGATCCGATCAAATCATAACGACGACCATTATCGTAATATGATCCCACCATATGATGCGAACGCGTGTCTCTCGAGTCTCGACCAGCCGTTGCATTACATAGTACGGGCAACAGTGCCCATTGCTATGCTCCTTTGACTGATCGCCCGTGTATAAAATGTGGTGCGTTCTGAGGTTAACCACAACACCACCCTCAATCACATTACTTGTCTTCAGTCGCCCTTTATGTCGAGGTCCTTGTCCACTCTTCTGCTCTTCGTCACAGCAGTCTTTGCACAGAATGTTATTATCGGACTGCCGACTAGCAATCAAATCGTGTCCGCAGGGTCCAATCTCACTGTCCAAGTGCAACGCCCTGTATGTCCCACCACTTTCTATTTCCCCCTCCGCCCGAGATGCCTCCCTCATCACGCTATCTATCTTGTCTTGCTCTACAGAACAGCTTGACAGGCTCTCGAGAGGTTGCTGTCGTCATTGGCTTGCAATCTTGTCCAGGTCGTCCTTGTACCGACCCCGCGGAGGACATGGGTACCATCTTGTACAGCGGACCGTTCAACCCGCAATCTCATGGTGGACCCTTGTCTCCGTATGAAAACTTTACTGTGCAAGTTCCTGACTCGACACCACATGGCAGCGCGTTGCTCGACGTGACGCATCTTTCACTTATTGGAGTAAGTGATACGATACCAATGAAATTAATATGAACGCTGGCACTAACCTGCGTCCGTGCTGGTATCAAGGCTGGACCCTATTTGGAAATAGAGGTGCTAAACAAGACTATCACTATCGTGTGAGGGGAATCTCGGTCCGCCAAAACACCGTTGCTAGGTGCACACTAGACTCATTAGGAATGTTGGTTGATTCAGACTATGGCCTTTCTTTAGATTTTTTTGGTACAATTCTATCTTCAACCACAGATATTCGCCCACTTTCAACGATACTCTACATCTTCCGTACTTTATTTTATACAAGGTGACCGAAGATTTTTTAGAATCCTCAATACGAAGTTGAAACAGACCTCTTATGATTTGTTTCCATTCAGTCACGATGATAGTAGTTTGAGCCTATGTTACAAATTCAGTACTTGAGTTGGCAAACACCCACTGCTGAGGATTTGTTTCTGACGGCAATACTGGACAACAAGGCGGGGACGTTTCACACGTCCAGATTCTCTAAATTTGGATAGGATCAGTAGAGGGACACTGATCACCGCTACCACTCTGTAAGGTCTTTGATCAACTCTTTAACTCTGTTTGTTTGGCATACAATGTTTGGGTATGATACAGACAGCCGGGCTTCGCTTGTGTACCTAGCTAAGCTGCAAACAGCGGTCATAGTTTCCATCCTGATTGGCACCCCACCACTTGGGGAAGAGACGAGGTGTGCCTGTCGCACCTAGGACGGTAAATGACAGGATGAACACCATGACTTGAGTACCACCATCGAGGGCTGTCCAGGTGCTTCTCAGTGACCATACACACAAAAAAAAATATTGTCAGGGAACAAACCCGCAGAGACGAGATAGTTGTATTTCCGGAACCAACGAGGATAGCGTGTTCTCATCCACCACTGAGAAATAAACGCAATAACGAAGTAACATGGGACCGAGGAGTTGATGCCCACGCCAAGAAAGCCGATGAGTGTGCTAAATGAAGAAATGTCAGCTGCCTCTGTTACATGAAACTGAACGCATACCAGATAATAGGTGTATATAAATAGTCAGCACGGAGCTTAGGGGAATAGCGATGGACAAGCCAGAATGGTAGCGGCACAACAAGCCCGACTAAATATGCCCACGAGACCCACTGATACCTCTTACTGACGGAGAACAACTGGTGACTGAGGCCACCCCATGCAATTGCTTGAGAGTTGTATGTCTGAGGTTGCTGGCCAGACCATATATTCGTTCCCTCAACAGAAAGCAGGATCTCTCGCTGACTCTCAACGATGGAATTCATTAAAACTGCAAGCGGTCGTAAGAGTACGCCAGAAAAAGAGATAACATATGCTTACTATAGTTCAGAACAGCGCCAAGGATTGTACCAATAATTTGGGCAGAGAAAGAAGCCCTTGGCGGTAGCTTGGCATCTGTTGAGACACATTAATCTTTGCTATTTGTAGTATTATTCAGAAAACTCACACTGGCCTATCTTGAGGTCACGGAGCAGCAGAATAGCTTGTGAAACAGTGTCTGAAAACAAAGTTGGTTAACACATCCCTTGTGATACACATGAGTGGACTTACTGTAACTGTAGAGAACAAAGTACATGTTGGCCATCGGCTTGCCAGGATGCATGTATCCCGCAATCATCTGTACCAGACTTTCTATTCACAACCTTGAACAATTAGAATCACTCTGATAGGACTGAGACTCACGGATGGAGAGACTGATACCCGTAATGGCGTACAGTGCTCCAAAGAAGACAATCGATATGGTTGCCAAGAGCACGGATATGAGGAAGCCCCACCATGGTAAAGTGGAATTATCCCTGTAGATGACCACCAGAGCCACCACAAACGAGACCACAAATATAGCATAGTACCAGCTGTTCGGGACGTCAGGGTACTAGAACGCAGGGCAATTCGACATTTCATATCATGACAGTGGAAAGAAAGTCAGGGTTCACCTTGAGCATTTGGGCATAGTGAGGATCTATGTCCTCATCTTCCCTGGGCTGTTTCCGCATGCCATTGTCCGTCCAGATTTTCCAGTTGACACTCCTCCACCTAAATTCTTCCCACTGCTTACGAAGGTTGGCAAGGGATATCCAGCTCCATGCACCGCGCAGGTCCTGACGATTCCAGAGAAGCAAGTGTGTGAAAGTAGCTCCCAATCCCAAGTTTGAAGTAAGAAGACATATGACCCAGGTTCCAGCATAGTATGGCAATCCTTGCTCTGCAAGGAGAGTAGGATCGACTTCGTAGTTTGAATTCAAGATCAGCAACTGGTCATACACGGTGCCATTCTGATAGAACAAGAGTTGAGAGAGCTTCGAATTGAAATCAGCGAGGTGTTTAGGAATTAGCATTCCCACACTCACGAAAGGAAAGTTTTGTGATTCCCAAATGTTGTTGTAAAACACGACGACGAAAACGACGCTGTAAAGAGCGCGTCGGATGAGACTGATGGAGATTCGTTTGTGCACGCACATGCATAAGATGTACCCAATGAAGACGGAAACCTGTCATCTCCTTAACAACATTTAACAGTAACACCGGTTGGCTTTGACCTACCTGCGCCTTCAAGGGAGTTACCGTGCTACCGGTGAGGTACTACGGATCAGAAAATCAGGTGTAACACTGTGGTGTCGGTATTACGTGCAAACCAACCTGCCAGTCAAGGCAAATGGAGAGGACACCGAGCCCTTCATTACCATTGCTCCCACCAAACACTCGTGAGACGGTGGCATTGTTCGGAGCAGCAAGGCAGAATATTGAGACACCAGTCAAGAGGGGAAATATCCATTCTGGAACGATTTCCCAAATAAAGATCCTGAATATTCCGGGTAAGCCACCGATCAAAAGACTCTACATATTATGACCTACGCTCCAAAGACCAGGTAAAATACCTTGAGTCTGTGGCGAGTGTTTTCACCGTCATGAAAGAATACGTCAAACATGGATATGAGTGGAAGTAGCCCAGGATAAAGCATCTTTGATGGATACAATAGAGCCGCTTTGCGGCGTGGTGCATCAGACAATACGTTACATAACTCTTTGGGCCAAACTTACTTCTCAGCACACCACCAACACCATAGCCAAGGAGTTGACTGGAAAACAACAGTAATATAGAGGTCACAGCGTTGGGAATGATGTTATAATATAGGCGTTGGACCGCGAGGATCTCTGTTGCAAGAGCAGAGTTTGCTGCTGCACTGGCCATGATAATAATAAAGGCACTCTCCTTTTTGTTAAAAGGTTGCTGTACAGGGGTAGGTTAAAGTGGACGAAGGACATAAAAGCAGCTTACCGGATTTAAGTATCGGAATAGACCGTAGCGGGGTATGAACGTCTCCATCCCAATTCCAAGAACGTAGGAGACGATCGCAAGGAACATCAAGGACACAGAGATAGTTTGCTGGTGACAGGTAAGACTAATATAAAGGATGTGAAGATCACAGTGGGGCTTACCGGTTTGAAATAGTAAATCTCAGCTATTCGATATAAGCGCCACAGAATATTAGAGGGGGATGACCGTACCTAACGAGCCACCAAATGCAGAGAGACCGATACCGAGGAAGAAGGCGCGGAAGGTCCATGGATTGAGAGAGGGATCATCATTGACAGAGATGATATGCGTGATGATGTCACGTTCGGTATGCAGGACGGTGTCTGAGGAATAATCGATGGGTGGATTTGATGCAATTTCAACATCTGTCTTCATGCAGTACGACTTTTCATTCTTTTCAGAAGACTTTTCGTTGCTGATGTCCGGCACGATCTTGGTCGCACTGAGAGGGTCGTCGGAATGGGCACCAGATAGATTGTCCATTGGTGAATACCTTAGATAAGGGGTACTACGAGGTGGCCATTTGGAGGGTGTTCCTTAAGTATTTCGGTACAAGCGTGAGATGATCCAGAGAATGTTGCACAAAGGACACACTCGACGATGTCAGAAACAGTATCAGCACAAATGAAATCGACCGACCTCGTGCGATAGCATGGAGTCGCTAGGAACCATGTGTGCGTTGGAATTGCCATTGGAATCACTTGAAGTAGTAAGACACGTGCCTGCAAGACTATTGAATTCTTGAAGCACATAATACTCGCGCGATCGGGCTTCTATATTACTGAAACACGTTAGGCCAAATCAACTGATGGGGCCAAATCTCCAGACGACGAAAGAGATAGTTTGGCGTCTGCAACACACAATGATCATGGTTCAGGCCGTCAAAGGTGCTACCGCTTGGCTGTTTTATATCACGCTCCGTTGAGCGAACGAGGAAGCTGAAATATGAGCACTCCATTGGTGAGGACAGAGTTCAAATCAGCCTCCTTACTAGTAGGCAGTGAGCGATTTCCTGATTAAACGAAATAGCACTTACCGCACCGCCGAAACGCATTGGTCAATTTAGGTTTAGAAGACCTCGTGTCATTCGTTACAGAGGGTAAGAACTGCTCTCCATAATTCAAATACGATCTAGAGCTCCCAGAAAGGAGGAATGTGCGTAGAAGCTGCAAGACGGCTTATTGTTGCATGTCAAAGGCCAACGAACCACTAGTGACCACATGATGCACCTACTAATTCAGAGTCGTCTGTCCAAAACAGTAACTTCTCTGCAGGCATTGTAGTTTCATAATGTGGCACCATGTTGGAATTAGCAAGCACGCGCGCAGCCACAGCCACAACCGGTCCGAATGACTACCGGTGCTCATATGGCTCAACGCGCCACCATTGCTCGCATATTGGACATCGTATGGACCATTTCACTGCTTTCATCGCGTATTCACTATTTCTCTTATTCCTGTGTCTCGCGT
>JBBPJS010000350.1:0-18094 GCA_038088835.1 Singerocomus rubriflavus
CTGTGAATGTGATCATCATGACAGGGTAAAGATGTGAAGATGTGAAGGGAGCGAGAGTGGTCACGTGATCAGGGATTGTGAAAGTCATGGCACTTGTGTATGCAAGCACTCAGTCATAGTGCAGGAGTCATACAAGGTTTGTACACAATTTGTAACAATTATTGGTTCCCTCCTGGTCAAAAGAATAAAACTGACTTGACCTCTATAATCTGTGTTATAGAACCCCCTCACCCATGTTGAAAGAAATGCACAACTGGAAGCACTTCAACTGTAGTCTGAAGATCCAGCACCATCCCCAGACCACAACTGCCAAGACTCCAACTTGAAAACCAGTAAGAAACCCCATGCTCACCCAAAGAACCCCAGCATACCCTCAGAACCTTTGATCTCCTAGACCTGAGACATAAACTGTCCTAGCCCTTGACTTAGAACCCCTCCTTAAAAGATTACTCTTCCTTCATCCCAACATTAACATCCAGATCCATGGCTGCCTTTATGAAAGGCATGGCACAAGCAAGAATGACATCTTGCTTGCCAATTGAAAGGTTTGGCACAGTCAATGATCTCACACCATTCCCCTCAACCTGCACAATCCCTAACCAGGATCAAATTAGCTAAAGAAACCTCACAATCCCTTGATGGGACATACCCTCAGTAAACCCCTATAACCCCACATGCACCAATGTCTCTCATTCATCCCCTGTTAACACCTCTATGGATCACACATTCCTTAACCCCACCAGCTATGTGGAAAACAACTAGCAACACTCAGATGGCAAATTCACTGTCAACTCCACTGAACACTAGAACCTTGTAATCATAGAACCTTGAATTTTCCCTTCATTTACCTTGTCATGCATTAACCCTATCAACCAGTAGATCTCAAAACATAAGCCACAAGAGACTCAGTCAAATCCCCACAGAAACCTCTGTAACCTTAACATAGTCACTCTTTACTTGAGTTCAGCACTCACAACCTAAACCTTATGCAAGCCAGTTTGGCTTCCCACCCAGCAACCCCTTGGAGCTGTG
Source organism: Singerocomus rubriflavus (assembly GCA_038088835.1). NCBI lineage: Eukaryota > Fungi > Basidiomycota > Agaricomycetes > Boletales > Boletaceae > Singerocomus > Singerocomus rubriflavus. The sequence goes on from JBBPJS010000350.1 coordinate 1,033, forward strand.
CTCCTGTTACCAAGTTCTACCAGATGGTAGACCCCTCTGCAAACCCTGGTGATAAAACCAATAAACATCCAACATGCTATGTACTCTGTCCTCTCTTTTGTCTGTCACTAATTATCTGCAACTTCACTCAGACTATATGTACCTTTCTGATCACTGAACCATCATAATGCCTCACACTCCTTGAAGCTACCCCACTTGGCAGTCCCTCTGAACCCACAGAGCCCCCTTGTCCTCACTGCTGTCCTACCCTGAGTTTAACTCTTATGATGGATTATATTCCAGCCTTGTCATGCACTTAGCTCCAGCCACCTCAGACTCCACCCATTATCCAGCAGTACTGCTTTCACATCTCACATATCATCACACCCAGAGTTCTCCTCTTGTCACATGCCCCTCAACTCGATCTCTGAACTTTACCAACCAATTGTGGTCACCTCCAATACCTGGCTGACCCACACCTATAATAGAACATTCATATGGTCACTTATGATCTACTAAGAGGGTAATCTTACATTTTCCCTCTATATACATTTCTTTCTGTACACTTTGACTACACCCACATCCCTAGATCTGCATTGCACTCCTAAGTGCACACTTCACCCTTCATGCAGCCCTGCACTCAACCCCATGACTTCCCAATGCCCATGCATACTACACTCTCAAGTACATACCTCATCCACTATGCAGAAGCACATCCAACCTGGCAATCCCATAACTCTCCAGTCATCTGATGTACTCATGTGATCCCAGTCATGTGCCCAAGAGACCCATGCCACTCATCATGTGCAATTCACATGCCTCACATCTCACATCTTGCACCTTATGTCTCGCCCCTAGCTTACCTCTCAAGTCACACCAAGTTACCCTTGTGGTGTAACCTAGTCAAACCTCATCAAAGCTTCTCCTTCTGATCTTCTATTCCATTTCCTGATGAGCTTCTCCATTGTTCTTGCTTCATTATTGTTCATATTTGATATCCCATAGTTAACAGTCTTCCAACCATCTCCTTATGCTTTCCATGACACACTGTGTCTCAATGTGTGTCTCCTTCTTTAGACACACCCTATGACCTCCCCTTTACCCATAGTTCCCTGGCCTGCCCTATAGCTTGCCCAGCATCTGTATATATATCCAAGTATTTCATAGCTAACACTCTAACTTTGTCCTACCTTCTATCTTTTTACCTTCACCCACCTTGTATATTGTTCCCTTGTGTAAAGCCCTACACATTGTACCTTAGTTCCATAGCCAGCAATGTAGTTGCTTGCTTCCTCCTTCACCTCCCTACTCAGTCTAGTTACTCCACAAGCTTCCTGCAGTCCCTTGACAAAGCTAGACCTCCCCTTGAGTCCTAGATATATGGACCATTCTCTCATTCTCAGACTAACCTCTCTGATGTAGTCTGACTCACCATAGTTGCCCCTAACCCATAAGGGGCTTCCCACTCCACCCATAGAACTTGTCATAAAGTGGAGCACCTTAGACAAGTCACTGAAGGTCTACATGTGACCCTGCCTAGGCCACACATAACAAGAACAATATGATAAGACCTGCATGGCAATGATAGCCTCTCAAGGTTGCAGGTATAACATTAGTAGTTGGTATGATAGGGGACTATGTCACATGATCTTTAATAAGTGGTCAGTATTCTTTCAAGAAATGTCTTTCATTCTTCTCAGTACTGGGTTTTGTATGTTAACAGGGAATGAGCTTGCTAGCTGGCCAAATGTTGGCAGTATGGTGTTGCTAGGACAATACAATGATACAATAAGGGGGAGGAGTGAAGGGTTAGCTTTATCTCCAGAACATCTCACTCCTAGGCACATAATGAAAAGCAGGTAGGTGAATAACAATCCATTACTTGAGACATCACTAGGCCACCTTAGAAGGCAGGGTAGAAGAGGTACAAACAAGTGGATTAGGCTGGGGGAACAGCCCTTGTCATAACCCCTCTATATACATTACAGGAGAGTGCACAGATCAAGCTGTACATTAGAGTCTAGAATATATGATATTAATGCTATAGGCTCTAGGGTAAAGGGTAATGTCCATGAGGTAAAGGTTAGATATTCATATGGTGGAGAAATGGAAGAGCAGATATGAATGCAGAGAGTAAAGTAATATGAAAGATTGATCATCAAGATGTGACTGATTGTTATGAATTTGTGTACAAACTTGTACAAATCCTGCACTATAACTGCATGCTTGCATGCACAAGTGCCATGATTATTCATTCCCTGATCACATGACCACTTTGTCCCTACACATCAATCATGCCTTTGACCCTTCACATTGATCACATTTCTTCACCTCTTCACTTTTTCATGATCATCACAACCTCACCAATCATCTTCCATTCCAATCTTAATCCCTTCCTTCATTTCCATTGTTCCCTTTAATCACTCTCATAAACTCTGCAGAACCCTTGATGGGATCTCTGCCACAATCCACTCCTTGATTAGTCACATCTTGTGATTGATCTTTCATCTTACATTAAACCTTGCAACTTCATCTCTGCTTCTTCCATTCTATTAGATGAGTTGCCTAACATTTACCTCATGAACTCTTCCCTTCATATCTTATAACCAATAGCACTAATTCCATATACCCTAGACTCTAGTGTACTGCTTGGTCTATGCACTATCTTGTAACATATATAAGGGGTTATGAGTACAGGCTGTTCTCCCAGCCTAATTCACTTGTTTCCTCCTCTCCTACTCTGCCTACCAAGGTGGCCTAGTGATGAGTTCAAGTAAAGGATGTTATTCACCTACCAGCTCTTTACTAAGTCCCTAGAAGTGAGACATCTGGAGATAAAGCTAACCTTTATCCCTCCCCTCCATCATTCCATCATATCAGATCCTTGTACCACTGAACCACCAACATATTGGCCTATGAGCAAGCTCATTCCCCATCAATGTACAGAACCCAATACTGAGAAAAATGGAAGACATTCCTTGGAAGATATTGAACCACAAATATATTAAAGATCACATAACATAGTCCCTCATCATTTTGACTACTGATGTTATATCTGCAACCTCAAGAGGCTATTGTTGCCATGCAGGTCTTATCTTATTGTTACAGCATTCACAGATATTTAAGCCACAAGTAGCACAGCATCTCTCATTGGAACATATGTGAAGGTTATAGAACAGACTCCCATATCTATGGTGACACTGCCTTCATTCTCAAGGATGACAACCTGGTTAACAGTCATGTGATTACCCGAGTACCAGAATCCTTGCCCCATGGTATGAACATGATTATGCCTCTACTATTAGGGTATTGATATTAGGAGGAAGACAGAGCATTGTTGAAAAAGTACGATTGCTATTAAGAACTTGCAAGAGTAGTCCTGGAGTTCACATATAGAAGTCCCCCCCAATGTGCAGTCCTTTTCTTATCCCTGAAGACTCCTGCTATCCTAGCACCATCCCTTATCATCAACATCTTATGGTTTAGCCCTGTATCAAGATCTCTGGTCATTCACCAGATTGGTTGGGTTGTGTTGGCAGTGTAGCATAACTTGTTGGTTCTGCAACACTTGGATTAGGCTGCTTACCAGCCTGCAATCAGAAGAGTGCCACCTTCCTCATCTGAAAACCTTTCCCCTATGACCTCACAGAAGACTTGGAGTATACCTGCATACACCATCACACCCCAAATCAGATTCACATTGATGCTTGTGACATCATACAATAGTGCAGCTGCAAAGCCATTAGAATACTGTTTGTCAAGCCCTTTGCTCCAGATGCCACAATTCCTAGAATCTAAAGCATGTTCAGCAACAAGTACTTCAATGTTATGACCTTCTCCTTGCACACCCTTCAACAATTTCCTTACAACACTCTTTCAATATTTGTCCCTATGTTGAAGACCTTTTCCACAAACCAAAGTCACTTCTTTGCTCAAAGAAGCTTATCAAAAAATTGGTATCAAACCAAAACACCTTGCTGAAGCTGTGGGTTAGAGTACAGACCATGGTGGAATTGTGAAAGCAAGCTCTGAAAGAAGTCCAGTCCAAAGATTCATTTCACACAAGACAAAGTGACACTTCATGTTTATAAAGACAAAGAAGATAGAATTGAATAGAAGTTGGTCAACAAAAGTCTATGAAACCTTAACAGGCATCAAACACATCCTTCGAGATGGCTGGGTTAATAAGACCAGATTGCATGCCATACTAGGCTTTCATTCAAGAACTGCTCACATTGCCACTCAAGAACTTTTCCTTCAGTACACTTATGATTGAGACACATCAAGTGTTCATTCACAGGGTCTTCTCAAAAGAGCTTGGCCAATGAACTAAAAAGAATGGTTGCTTAATTCTGTGGTAATATCAAAGTCTCTTTATGAAGTCTCTATCAAAGAAGAAGTTCTGATAACAAGATGGTTAACAATCATACCTCCTCAAAATTCTTTTCAACTGCATCTCTCCCTTTCCATTCCTAATACTTCCTCATTGACATTTCCCCACCAATGACATTTTTATCTGACTCTCCTCATTCCTTTACAGCTCTATTCTAAGATAATGTTAATCTCATCACAAGCAAGAACAAGAGAAGATGTACAAGATAGATCCTAGGATTTTTCAGACTCAAGACATGATGAAGCCATATGCCCAGTTAGTCGAAGTTGAAGATATCTGACTGTGAAACACCTATGGGAAGCTTGGGTTGAAATAGGACTCCAGGTGGAATTCAAAACCATAGCTTTGAAAGATCATGGATGAAGATATCAGATACCAAGGCACCCTGTTAGTATGGATAAGTCAAATCATGACAAAGAAATTTATTTCGAAGATCCAGTCAAGTTTTCCTTCTCTCGTTAATATTCAATGCACACAGAACTCAAATGTGCAACTCAAGGCCAAGGCATTAAGTTGTCAAAGTCAAGAGATGTCCAACACAACGTTAAACTGTTCCATTGTCAACTAACTCTATAAAGATCCTGAAATAATCAGAAACTTATCCAAGATCCTGAACATGATTTAAAACTGTTTACCTCAATACCTGGACAAGTACAGAAACTATCATAGACAATTCACACAGTCTCTAAATGTGAAAGTTTTCTTCAAGGTCCAATGGTCTAATCATCTGGCATATGTTTATTCATTCAATGAGAAGTGAGACTGCAAGATTATTCATCTCTGCAGAAGTGAGAACTACAATGGAAAAAAGAATCAGATCAAGAAGAATACATGACCAAAACATTGTTAAACTTTTCCAGTGGTCATAACAAGATGATTGATAGAATCTGAACATATTCAGAAACTGTTCACACCCCTGACTTGAACTCAGTCATTAAAATCATTTCAACAATCCACCTCACTGTAAAACTGGGAAATTGCAAACAAGGTATATGCTTCAGGGCATCAGTTATTCGTTTGCAAGAAAGTGAGGCCCCTGCTGAAAGAATTGATGAATCAAGTTTGCAATTATCTTGAAGAGACATTAAAGACTTTCTGGTGGTTGTTAACTCAATGATCATTAGTTCTAACTATTGAACAGAAACATAGTCAACCATGAGTCATTAAATTCTTTTTCTTTAGGAAATGTTTTAAATTAAGAATAAGATTGAAGTCCAAGATATTCTTTTGTCACAACTGAAGTTTTATTGACTATTAAGGCTTTCAATTATTCCAGATCAAAAACCACTCCTCAATTATGTTCTTCATTTTACTCTTGCTGTGTTCTTGATGAAAATCAGAAAAGAAATATACAAAAGATCAAAAGAATAAAAAAGAAGCAATACAAAAGTATAAAAGGAGAAAAGACTCTCAGCTCAGATATGAGGATAAATATGTTCTCTTCAAAAAACTGATTGCAGAGATTATATCAAAGCATTCCATGTAGTCTGCAATGACTATAAACTATGGATAATCCAGAATGATTTAAAACTATCTAGATCAGCATATCTATAAACTGCCTAGAGTCTGGAAAGACTATAAACTACCAAACGATCAAGTTGGCAAGATCAGTATTCAGCAGTATCCTCTGTCATCACTCAGATCATCCTAGGTCTTTGGATTTTCTCCTAATTCATCAATCTAGAAATCCTCACATCCTCTCTCATGTCAAGCTTAAGGGAAAAGTATTTTCAAGACTGCACAAGATATTAGAAAGATGTTATTTATCTCTACAGAGAAGTGAGGCTCTTGCCAAAAGTCAAGTAAAGTCAAGAAAAGAAAAAGTACCCTGCATTCCCACACTTGTAAGACACCATCTTGTTCTTTCTCTCCTTAATCTAATAGGTGAAGCTCAAAGGAAGTAGTAGCCAGTCAAATGGTGAAGCCAGTGAGAAGTAGTAACTCTGAAGATCTACTCCCTGGAATATAGAAAAAGCCACTGTTGACAATATATCAAGAACAAGATCGAAATGTCAAAGAAGTTCTTTCAAGTTCAAGATATTATCTGAACCTCCAGTCTAGCTAAAAACTTTAAAGAAATGCATTTGTCTAGCCAAAGACTATAAACTATGGAATCATTTATAAACTCAAAGATGATGCTATCTGAAAATACCATGGTCATTTGTGATGAAGTATTTCAAAGTCCTCAGTATGACTATAAAGTGCTTTAGTCCTTAACAAGACTCTAAAAGGTCTTAGACCTAAGCAAGTCTGTAAAAGGCTATTGTTCCCCTGGTTTTATAGTTTGGCAGTTCACTCAAACTTATCATTCTCTTATCAAAGATTCCAATCCATTAAATGAAAGGTCTTACTGCTCTCCTCTTCAATATTCTGCATCAAACTCTCCATTATTTGCCCTCTGCAGAAAAGTCCTGAACATGACATGAAAACTGTTTAGTCCTTCCCTTTGATTTTATAGGTTTTGTCAAAGCAATCCTCAAAACCCTTTCTTATCTTTCATCATACATGTTACGTGTTGACCAGGTGTTATGACATCACAAGCATCACTTGTACTTTGTGTTAGCAAGTGCATGCATGACTCTCTCATCGTACTCTGTGTTAGCAATGAGCACAATCACATGACCTGCAGATCACATGACTTCTCCTTTCCCTGATCACATGACTTCTCCATCCCTTTACATTATCACGCCTTCACCCATCACATGTATCACATCTTCACACTCTTCACCTCTTCATGACCATCATGACATCACATCAATCATCTTAGATCTCTCCACATCCTCAAGGCTTCCATGCCTTCCTCATCTCCGCCCTTTCCCTTCGATCGGTACGATCACTATCTAGATCATGACCCTGCAGGATCTTGATGATCTCTGCCACAATCTCCATTCCAGATCTTTCACATCTTGTAATTGATCTTCCATTCTATAGTAAGCCCTGCATTCATCTTAGCTCTTCCATTTCCCTCTAGATGAATGCCTAATCTTTACCTCATGGACTATTCCCTAATACCTTATCTACCAATAGCATTAATTACGCTATACCCTAGACCCAAGACACAGCTTGGTCTGTGCACTCTCCTGTATCATATATAAGGGGTTGTGCAAGGGCTGTTATCCCCCAGCCAAATCCACTTGTTCACCTCTTCTACTCTGCCTTAACTGGTGGCCTAGTAATGTTTAAGCTAGACAAGTAACAAGGTAGCTATTCGCCCACCCAGTCTTCAGACTGCCTGAGAGTGAGGCATTGCCTGGATGCGGTCTTATCTATCCTCCTCTTTTTTCCTCTTCTCACTGTGTGGCCATGCAAGCTCAAGACTTGGTCAAGATGATGTCACAGTCAAGACAACTCATAGCAACATTTATTGAAGTATTCGCCCATCTTTGTGAGGGCACTAACCCAATGTAGAAACTCTACATGATGCAAGGCCTTATCACAAGGACCTACGGATGTTATACCTGTGGGTATTATAGGCATATGCTGCCAGATGCCCTTATCATATTTGATCTCTATTTATAGTTGTTCCTTCTTGCCTGCAGGCTTGGAGATGATCTCATTGGATGCTGTGTGGTACATCCCAAGATGGGGTGGCACCCCTGACCAGCTTTCAAGGATGGCAATCTGGAGATAGCCACACAATTACCCAAGAGCCCAACTCCTCACCCCATAGCTCAACTATGATTATGCTAGACTCATAGGAGCTAGTATTAGGAGGATGTGTGCATGGTGCAATAGTCCGTTGCAGTACTAACGATGCAATAGTTCATCAAGGCATAGAAGATCGCCCTTTCCTCACTTCTGACTCCCTCTCTGCTGTTCTAGCATTCTTCTCTCCGTGACTGCTCAAGGATTTTCTTGGTGATGCCAGATCACCCAACGGGTTAGGTGATGGATGATAGGCAGGGTTATGTGTTTCACTTGGTCACTCAACACCAGGTAGGACAACACGTAGCCCTTGATTGACAAAGCTGTGGTCAATGAATATGTATGAGGTTTAGGAGGGCATATCGTGTAGCACTTCAACAAAGGTTTGCCTAGTGGAAGTGACTAAGGCATGCAGAGATGACGGAGGGTTGCCTAGTTGCTAGGACTAAGGCATGCAGTGACAAAGGGGTAGCAACTAAATTGCCAGAGGTGCCAAGTACAAGTGTTGTACAAGAGAGATGAAAGCTAAGGTATTATACTATGAGATCATGTATAAGTACTCATACAGTGCCCTAGACCCTACTTGAGGGCAGGTGTGAGAGTATACCCATGTAGTGGTAACCAATAGTGTAAGTGGAGCTCTCATACCAACGGTAGCCAATAGCATATAGGGAGTGATGACAAGGCTATGGCAAGGCAATGAAAAAGGAATGCTGACGAATAAGGAAACCATGCTGTGCATGAAGTAGAAGAGCAGAAGTGGAAGCACAGTCTATGGTGTGATGTAATAGAAATGATGAGTTAGCATTCTAGACGCGAGAGATGAAGGTAGCACTTAGGTGCTGCATAGTCTAGGGTAAAGCGTAGTGTATGTAGTGAAGTGAAGGAAAAATGTAACAATACGCTTACCATTGAAATATATGGTATTCTATTCACCTTTTCTTTCTGGCCATACATAGAACCCTCGATCCTTACACATCAAGTATGGAATTGGATGTCAAGAGTCTCTGGAATGTCTTGGATATTATTCTTTGAGTTTGCCCTCAAATGCTGTATTCCATTGAATATTGCCTCATCTGCCCAGTTCCCTCCCACCACCCTTTATGATTGAATGGTTAACAGTCCTTTTTTGGATGTTGATTGTTCTATTCATGACTCACATGAATTCTGTGCACAAATTCTCTCTTATCTTTGGATGTCTGGAATCCATCCTAGAAATGAGGGAAGTGTTATGAATTTGTGTATGAACTTGTACAAATCCTGCACAATGACTATATGCTTGCATTCATAAGTGCCATGATTATTCATTCCCTAATCACATGACCACTTTGTTTCTACACATCAATTATGCCTTTGACCCTTCACATTGATCACATCTCTTCACCTCTTTACTCTTTCATGATCATTATGATCTTACTGATCATCTTCCATTCTGATCTTAATCCCTTCCTTTATTTCCATTGTTTCCTCTAATCAGTATGATCACTTTCATGAACTCTACAGAACCCTTAATGGAATCTCTGCCACAATCCACTCCTTGATTAGTCACATTTTGTGATTGATCTTCCATCTTACATCAAACCCTGCAACTTCATCTCCACTTCTTCCATTCTATTAGATGAGTTGCCTAACATTTATCTTATGAACTTTTCCCTTCATATCTTATAGCCAATAGCACTAATCCCATATATCCTAGACTTTAGTGTACTGCTTGATCTGTGCACTATCTTGTAATGTATATAAGGGGTTATGAGTACAGGCTGTTCTCCCAGCCTAATTCACTTGTTTCCTCCTCTCCTACCCTGCCTACCAAGGTGGCCTAGTAATAAGTTCAAGTAAAGGATGTTATTCACCTACCGGCTCTTTACTAAGTCCCTAAAAGTAAGACATCTGGAGATAAAGCTAACCTTTATCCCTTCCCTCCATCATTCCATTGTATCAGATCCTCATACCACTAAACCACCAACATATTGGCCTACAAGCAAGCTCATTCCCTGTCAACATACAAAACCCAGTACTGAGAAGAATGGAAGACATTCCTTGGAAGATATTGAATCATGAATATATTAAAAATCACATGACATAGTCCCTCATTGTTCTGACTACTAATGTTATACCTGCAACCTCAAAAGGCTATTGTTGCCATGCAGGTCTTATCTTATTGTTACAGCATTCACAGATATTTAAGCCATGAATAGCATAGCATCTTTCATTGGAACATACATGGAGGTTATAGAACAGACTCCCATATCTATAGTGACACCACCTTTGTTCTCAAGAATGACAATCTGGTTAACAGTTATGTGATTATCCAAGTATTGGAATCCTTGCCCTATGGTATGAACACAATTATGCCTCTACCATTAGGGTATTGGTATTAGGAGGAAGACAGAGCATCATTGCAAGAGTACAATTGCTATCAAGGACTTGCAAGAGTAGTCCTGGAGTTCATGTATAGAAGTCCCCCCTGATGCACTGTTGAGTGACCAGAGAAACACTAATACAACCCTGCCTATCTTCCATCACCATAACCTATCAGGCGATCTGGCATCACCAACAGAATCCTAGAGAATATCATGGAGAGGAGAATGCTAAAACAGCTAAGAAGGAATTGGATAAAGGGGAGGATGATCTTCATACTCCTTGGTGAACTATTGCATCACCAATACTGCACAGACTATTGCACCATGCACACTTCCTCCTAATACCAGCACCTAAGAGACTGGCATAATTGTAAATGACCCTTGAGGTGAGGAGTCCAGGTCTTGGGTGATTGTGTGGCTATTTCCAGGTTGCCAACCTTGAAAGCTGGTTAGGGGTGCCACCTCATCTCAGGGTCAACATACAGTATTCCCAATGAGATCTTCTACAAGCCCACAGGCAAATAGGAACACTAATAGATAACACATTAATATGATAAGGGCAAATGGCAGCATATGCCTTTGATGCCCACAGGTATCACATCAGCTTGACTAGAGATTCATCTTGCATCACATAGGGTTTTCCACAAAGTATTGATATCTTCACAAAGAACATTTGTTAGGTTGTCTTGACTGGGTTCTGTCTTGACTGGGTTCTAAGCTTGCATGATCACATAGTAATAGATAAAAGAATGGAGGAGTGGAGAATGAGACTGTATCCAGGCAATGCCTCACTCCCAGGCAGTCCAAAGACCGGGTGGGCAAATAGCTACCTTTTTACTTGCTGTTCCTTAAACATCACCAGGCCATCAGTAAAGGCAGAGTGAGAGAGGTGAACAAGTGGATTTGGCTGGGGGGACACCAGCCCTTGCACAACCCCTTATATATGTTACAAGAAGGTGCACAGACCAAGCTGTGACCTGTGGTCTAGGATATACGGTATTAAGGCTATTGGTAGATAAAGTAAAAGTAAGAGTCCATGAGGAAAACATTAGGTATTCATATGAAGTGGGAAAATGAAGAGCAGATATAAATATAGTGCTTACTAGTAGAATGGAAGATCAATCACAAGATGTGAAAGATCAGGAAGGTGATCATGGCAAAGATCATCAAAATCCTACAGGGTTGTGATCAAGATGCTATCTCAATAAGAGATTGTGCCAATCAGATGATAAGGGCAGAGATGAGGGAGGCATGGTAGCCTTAAGGATGTGGGCAAGAATCTAAATGATTGGTGAGGGGTCATGAGAGTCATGAGAGAGAAGGGAAAGGGGTTTAGATGTGGAACACATAATGGAAAAGTGATAATGTGAAGAGAGGATGGAGTAGTCACATGACCAGGGAAGTTGTGCACACTTGATGACACAAAGTACAAGTGTGGTTGCAATGTCATAACATGTGCAGTCCTCTTCTTATCCCTGAAGACCCCTGCTATCCTAGCACCATCTCTTATCACTGACATCTTATGGTTTAGCCCCATATCAAGATCTCTGGTTGTCTGCTGGGTTGGTTGGGTTGTGTTGGCAGTGTAGCATAACTTGTTGATTCCACAACACTGATCAGAAAAGGGATCATGGCAGAGATCCATCTAGAATCTTGCAGGATTCATGATTGAGATGCAATCTCAATGAGTGATTGTACTGATTAGAGGAAACAATAGAAATGAGGAAGGTGTGGTAATCAGAAATGGAAGAGTGATCAGTGATTCATAAAGAGAGTGAAGAGAGATAAGAGATGTGATGCATGTAAAGGGTGAAAATGTAATGTGTGAAGGGATGGTGTGGTCACATGATCAGGGAAAAGGATTGTCATGAGCACTCATGCACACAAGCATGCAGTCATAGTGCTAAATATCATAACAAGTTCATAACACATCTTGTCTTGTGTGAAGTGAATCTTCTGACTGGACTTTCTTCAAAGCTTGCTTTCATGATTCCACCAAGGTCTATACTCTAACCCATGGCTTTAGCAAGGTGTTTCAGTTTTAAACCAATCTTTGAATAAGCTTTTTCAACTAAGAGAGTGACTTTGATTTGCAATAAAGATCATCAGTGTGAAACAAGATATTGAACGAGTGTTGCAGGGAATGCACTGAAGGGTCTGCAGGAATAAGATCAATCCATTGAAGATCTTGTCACTGGACACACTCTAGATTCTAGAAGTCATAGCATTTGGAGCAAAGAGCTCAACAGACAGTATTCTAATGGCTCTGCAGCCACACTGTTGTATAATGTCATGAGCATCAACATGAATCTGGGGTTTGGGGTGTAATGGTGTACACAGATATATTCCAAGTCTTCTGTGAAGTCATAGGGGAAAGATTCTTAGATGGGGAAGGTGGCTCTCTTCTTGTTGCAGGCCAGTAAGCAGCCTAATCCAAGTGTTGTGGAACCAAAGAGTTCTGTCTACACTGCCAACCTAACCAACCAACCTGGCAGACAACCAGAGATCTTGGTATAAGGCTAAACCATAGATGTCAGATAAAAGAGTGCTGGACAGCAGAAAGAGGGGAACAGAATAAGAAGAGAACTGAGGTGGGACTATCTTCTAGAATTGAACTCCAGGACTATTCTTGCAAGTCCTTTCTAGTATTGTACTCTTGCAACAATACTCTGGCTTCCTCCTAATATTAGATTCTGACAATACTAGCATAATTATGTATGAGCCTTGGGGTGAGGGTTCTGGCTCTTGGGTAATTGCATGGCTGATTCCAGATTGCCATCCTTAAGAACAATGTGTTGTCACCATAAACCATAGGTATATTCTATAACCTCAATGGTGTTCCAATGAAAGATGTAATGCTACTCATGGCTTAAGTTATCTGAAAACAGATACTAATATGATAAGATCCTACAGCAGTGAGAGCTTCTAAGGATTGCAGATATAACATCATGGAAGGTTACAATGGTGTTCCAGTCATGTGGGCTTTGATACATAATTTGATAATTCTTCCAAGAAATATGTTCTGTACTTCCTAATACTGGGTTCTGTTCTGGATGTGGTACAAGTTGGCTCACTGGCCTGAATGTTGGTGATTCAGTGGTGTGAGGAATAATATGATAGGAGTAAGAGAAGGGATTGGCTTTACCTCCAGACATGCCTTACTCCTAGAAATCCAATGAAGGACTGATAGGTGAATAGCTGTCCTTTACTTGAGTCCTTACACTAGGCCACCTTTGCAGGCAGAGTAGAAGAGGGAGCTAACAAGTGGATTAGGCTGGGGAAACAGCCTATACTCATAACCCTTTATATATGTTATAGGATAGTGCACAGACCATGCTGTACACTAGGGTCTAGGGTATATGACATTAATGCTACTGACTATACTATATGAAAGGGTAGTGCCCATGAGGAGAACATTAGGCATTTCATTATAGAATGGAAGAAGTGGAGATGAAGATGCAGGGACTAGGGTAGAGGGGATGATCAATTACAAAATGTGATGATTGAGAAGTAGGATCATGGCAGAGATTCATCAAGGATCTTGCAGGGTTTGTGATTGAAATGCAATCTTGACTGGTAATCATACTGATTGGAGGAAATGACAGAAATAAGGAAGGTGAAATGATCAAGATAAAAGATTGATTAGTGAGGTCATGACAATCATGAAAGAGTAAAGAGGTGAAGAGGAATGTGATACATGTGAAGGGTGCATGGCATGATAATATGAAGGGATGGAGTGGTCACATGATCAGGGAAGATGATGTCATGACACTTGTGCATGCAAGCAAACAGTCATAGTGTAGTGTTTATACACAAATTCATAACACTATTGTTACCATGCAGATCTTATTGTATTAATTGTAATGTTTCTAGATAAGTTATACTCTCAGATAGCACTGCATCTTCTGTAGGAAGATACTTGGGGTTCTCATACATACCCAGTATATTTAGTGACATTATCTTCATTCTCAAAAATAGCAACCTGATAATAGCTATGTGATTACTCAAGGCTCAGAACCCTCACCCCAAGAGCTAAACACAATTATGCATTGTATATTAGATCAATGTATTAAAAGGAAGTTGGAATCCTAGTGCAATAGTCTAGTGGTTACAAAGGACTTGCAAGAGTAGTCCTGGAGATCTCATATAAGAAGTCCCCCTGTCATCAGCCCTTTCCTCATATCTGCATTTCCTATTGCTGTCCTAGCACCCTTCTTCTTATCCATACATCAAGGTTCAGCCTCATACCATTCTTTGGTTGTCTGCCAGATTGGTTGGTTAGTTGGCAAAGTAGCATAACTCTTCAGTTCCACAATACTGTCTAGCACCCTTTATTTTTGACTAAATGATTCAAGCCCTGTAGAGAAGATGCCAGGTTGCTTGACAGGTTATGGTAGTAATATGGTTGGCAGGATGTTGCTCACTGTTGCAGAACCATAGAGTTATGCTACTCTGCCAACTAACCCAACCAACCTGGCAGACAACCAGAAATGAACAATGAATCCTTGAGATGGAATGTCTGGATAGAAAGAGTGCTAGGACAGCAGGAATGATGGAACAAATGAAGGAGAGGACTGAGTCAGGACATCTTCATAGATGAACTCCAGAACTACTCTTGCAAGTCCTTAATAACACTAGTACTCTTGCAACTATGTTCTGGCTTCCTCCTAATACTAATACCCTATGGCACTAGCATAATCATGTACAAGCCTTGGGGCAAGGGTTCCAGTTCTTGGATAATCACATAGCTGTTGACCAGGTTGCTATCCTTGAGAACAAAGATGGGGTCACCATAGATCTGTGGTATATTCAATAACCCAATTGATGTTCCATCTATGACAGCTATGTCACTAGTGGCTTAAGTTATCATATCTGTATCTCTGAATATGATAAGGACTATCAGCAGTGAGAGCTTCTCTAGTCTGCAGGTATAACATCATGGAACATTACAATGGAGTTCCAGTCATGTGGTCTTTAATATCTTATGAATTCAGTTCTGGGTACAATGAATGGGTTCTGTACTTTCATAGGTTCTGAGTTCTGAACTAGATGAGGTACAAGTTGGCTCGCTGGCCTGATATTGAGCAGTTCAGTGGTGCAAGGTACTGATGATGGAATAATAGAGGAGAGGAGAGGAGGTTTGGCTTTATCTCCAGATATGCCTCACTCCTAGGGATTGTTGCAGAACCGAAGAGTTCTGTCTACCCAACCACAAACCTAACAACCTGGCAGACAACCAGGGAATGATACAATGAGTCTCTTGAGATATCATCCAGATAAGAGAATGCTGGACAGCAGGAAGAGGGAACAGATATGAGGTGAGAACTGAGTCGGGACTATCTTCTAGGTATAAACTCCAGGACTACTCTTGCAAGTCCTTGATAGCAATCATACTATTGCAATGATGCTCTGTCTTCCTCCTAATACTAATACCCTATGATACTAGCATAATTATGTGCAGGCCTTGAGGCAAGGGTTCTGGCTCTTGGGTAATCACATGACTGTTACCAGGTTGTCATTCTTAAGAATGAAGGTGGTGTTACCATAAATACGTGGGTCTGTTTGGTTTGATAAACCCCAATGTATGTCCCAGCTAGGACGCAGTGTCACTAGTGGCTTAAGTTATCATTGTCTAGATCTCTTAATATGATAAGGACTATCAGCAGTGAGAGCTTCTCTAGTCTGCAGGTATAACATTGAGGAACGTTACAATGAGAGTTCCTTGTCATGTGGGTTTAATCATATAAAGGTTCGGTTATCTTCCAATGAATGGGTTCCGTACTTGCATAGGTTCTGGGGCTAAACTAGCCAAGATATGAGTTGGCTCTCTGGCCTTGCATTGGCAGTTCGGTATTGAGAGGGACTAATGATGGATCAATGAGAGAGTGTTGAGCGACCAGAGAAACACTTTAACAACCCTGCCTATATCCATCACCATAACCCGTCAGGTGATCTGGCATCACCAAGAGAATCCTTGAGCAGTCGCAGAGGGAAGGAGTGCTGAACAGCAGAGAGGGGATCGGAAGTGAGGGAAGGGTGATCTACAACACCTTGACGAACTATTGCATCGTCAGTATAGCAGCGGACTATTGCACCGTGCTCGCATCCTTCTAATACCAGCACCTAAGAGACTGGCATAATCGTAGTCGATCCTTGGGGCAAGAAGTCCAGGTCTTGGGTAATCATGTGGCTATCTCCAGGTTGCCAACCTTCAAAGCTGGTCAGGGGTGCCACCCCATACCAGGGCCTTCCCAACGGTATTATCTCCAAGGCCACAGCCAAGGAGAAACAACTATAAATACTATCTTGTTAATATGATAAGGGAAGCCGGCAGTGTACGCCTATGCAACCTGCAGGTATAACATCCATAGGTTCTTGCGATAAGACCTTGCATCACATGGGTTTACTACATCGGGTTAGTGCCCTCACAAAGATGGGCGATACTTCAAAGAATGTTGCTACAAGGTGTCTTGACCATGACATCGTCTTGACCGTGGCTCGAGCTTGCATAACCACACAGTAGGGAGAGAAAAGGAGAGGAGGATAAATAAGACTGCATCCAGGCAATGCCTCACTCCCAGGCAGTCCGAAGACCAGGTGGGCGAATAGCTACCTTGTTACTTGCTATAGCTTAAACATCACTAGGCCACCTTTGCAGGCAGAGTAGGAGAGGTGAACAAGT